>JAQHUG010000532.1:535145-581959 GCA_028555095.1 Dicrostonyx torquatus | reverse complement strand
AAGGGGGAGCTGGGCTGGGCTTGGAAAAAATCCAGTACCCGGGCAGGGCCCTGCCCCCGAATGCTATTCTTGATTTCTTAGTGAAAGCAAAGAGACTAAAGCACTGTGGTACTGAAAGTGAATCTCTGGGGGTGTTGTTCGTTTGTTTTGGGTTGTTTTCTGTTTTAAAGACAGGGTTTCTTTGTTTAGACCTGGTTGTCCTAGAACACTCTGTACGACAGACTTGTCTCAAACTCAAAGATCTGCCTGCCTCTGCTTCCCAAATTCTGGGATTAAAGGCGTGCACTACCACTACCTGACTCTGAAAGTGAGCCTTATTGACTTGTTAACCACTTTCTGTTTCATCCACTTTTAACCCACAGCGTATGTAGTGGTGCTAAATGAATTATTCCAAGAGAAAGAATAAATGAACAAATTTCTCCAAACTTCTCGGACTCTAATGATGAGCCTGCATTTGGGAATCTCCTGCTGAGCTATACCCTTTGGGTCCTCTTGTTCCTTTAGCACTGAAAACAGAAACACAAGGACAACCACCTTTGTCCCCATGGAAAATTTTTAGGTGACAACCAACCTGATAGAGACAAGAGCCATTGCCCCCATGTAAACTTAATTATGAAAGAGTAATGTTTTGAAAAGTCATCAGCTTTCTTGTTGCTAATCCTCCACTCCAATGTTTCTTTCCTCCCCTATTCTTCACCTCGGAAAGACCCAGGGAGGTTCCAGATCTTATCTATCCTGTCTTCACTGACCTCCTCATCCCTCAGTGAGAGTCCACCTACCTTGCTTCCCAAACATCTGCTATAGTGATAGTTTTAGGCAAAGGTTACAGTACCCTACTGGTAGGAACCTATTCCTAAATCACAGAGACTATAATAGTATCAAAGATGGTGGAATAACAAAATGCTTACTGTGTGGCATGTTCTGTATTGATAACCTTACTAAAGTGTTGTGGGGTAAGTACCACCTTAGCTCCATGTTACAGATGTGAACTGAAGCGGGGAGGAGATGTACCATTGTCTGTAGAATTGTGGGGAAGAACAGGATCTGAACAAGAACATTGCCAGGGCCCAGACTCTAGTGTGTCTGCCTAGCATTGATCGCAAATACCATGCAATCTTTTTGGGGTCCTTGTTGTGATACTTGCATTCAAAAAAAATTAGTCAATAGTTAATCTCTTATTTAAAAGTTTCAAAAAGTGTATGAACCCAGAACTTCATGATTTTGTCACAGTCAATCAGATGAATAGCCAAGCTGAAACATGTCATTGTCTTACCCCAGATGATAACTCACTGCAAATCGTTTGTCACTCCCCACCTCATGCCCCATCTTCTTCTGGCTACTGTGTTAGTATCAGAACCTCCTGGACTCCAAATGGATGGCCAAGTAGAGCTGTAACCCTGGGTGATGAAAAAGAAGGGCACAGGCATGTGTAGCTGGAGGGAAGGCCAGAAGACCAGAGAGGAGGCTCTTCCTCATATCTCATGGAACATTCTGAAGACAACCATTTTTCTTTGAGATGATAAATGTCTATTTACAGACCACTCTCCCAGAAAGTACAAAGGCGTTATGAAGGTATGATTTCCTCTGCTGCTTTGTCCAGCGTAAAGTAAACAGTGAGAATGGAGAGAAATGAAAATCCCAGGATGCCAGGGATGCTGAGAAGTGGGCCAGATGTACTCTGTTCAATTTACTTCTTATTATTAAAGTAGCCTCCATTTGATTTTGTTCCAGCTACATTTCCCCCTTACCTTCCTTTTAAACACACTATGTGTTGGCAGGTCCTATGCTTGATTCTGCTGCTCTTTCGTAATGTTGAAGGAAGTAGTGAAATGAGTAATTCTTTTCCGGTGTCACCGCTGAAGAGTCAGCATCATGTGAGGAGAACAAGCCTTACTGATAAATAACTCACAACAATGAGATGGAACACCAAAGCTTTATTGAAGATCCCTACATTAAAGGTCAAAGTACAGAGATAATCACATTAAATCCACACACAAGCAATTCAAAACAAGTAGCCACGTAGTCTATGTTCAGCTAAGGCAAACATTCCGACACAGCAACACGGCGACAAACCCTTCCATCTCTGTGTGAGGAACACCAGTCCTGATTTCCTCGGTTTCACTTCACCTGTTACCAATCAGTCTACCACAGACTTTTCAACCAGAATGTTCCTGGTGATAGAGAAAAGTCCAATCCTTTGAATATTCTGGGATGCGTTCTAAAGAACACCCGGTCCACTTCTTCTGTGTCATCTACAAATATAACATTGTGTCCCGTGATAGAGATCTTGTTTACGACAGAATATATTTTTCTGAAATGAGCTTAGCTAAACTGCAACTTCAAAAATATGATCATGTCCACCTACAGGTTTTTCTACACAACATTGGAAGTGGGGGTCTCGACTCATAAACAAAGCTAAGTGGGGAGCTACATCATCTCTAGTCAACACCACAGGTCCCACAACACACAAGAAGCAAGGCCACACACAAATAAAAGTCTGCCCACTATGGTAGGCACCAAGTCTACAGTTTGCTGCTACTTTAACTGCTACAGAATCAGTGCCAGAGACAAGAAACTGACTCCATCAGTGAGAAGCAAATGGGCAAAGCAAAAGTTTTCCACGCAGCCTACCAGCAGGACTCTTTTAGGGAACACCAAGTCTTCAACAACATACTTCTTTCTATGCTTCTTAAAGTTTTGCCATTTCAAGGTCTTTCTGCTTCTAGTCTGATGGGAGCCATTGTTAAAACGCAGGTTTCTTATTTATCAGCTAAAAGACTCTGAAATATCAGTCTAGTTCAGGAGAAGACAAGCAAATCAGCTAAGTCCTTTTCTTCACATGTGCCTTTGCCCACTTCTCTAAACTTCTTTTTCATCTACGTGGGATCCAGGGTGTAGGATATCTTTCTCAGAGTCTGTGAAGGTACTAAGTAGGAAACCATATAAAATAACACCTGTTTGGATTATTTGGAGAAACTCAAAGACATTTGCTCTAACAGTAGCAGGTCCCTCTACAGAACTCTCCATGCTTTGTCTTCATGGCTCAAAGGAAAAGAAAGCACACACTTCAAGTTCAAAACCACACTTCGGGAAGGTAAGCGCTAGATCCGGGTCTGCACCTGTACTCTCGCCCCACCACCTCAAAGTGCAGTCACCTGCCTGGACATCTGGATCCTCTTTTAAAGATATGACCCTGGAGGACAGAAGTCCTGGTCGGCTCATCTGTGGGCTCCAGGGTCCGGCTCAGTGAGTGTGCTCAAATTGAAATGTCTATTCCTTGACTATTAAGTGAACTGCGCTCTCTCTCCCATTTCTATCTTGTTCCCATTGCACTCCTGTGCTTTTATCACCAAAAAACAGTGGATGACCTTAATTTGGGGAGGAGGCATTTCTAAAACTAGTAACAGTGATGTCTGCTCACTGCTCATCGGCAGGAGACAGAAGCTCAAGAGGCCGTTCATAAAACCTAATATATTGCAAATAAAAAGTCATGTAAACCTATTACTGACAATGTAGAGAATTAGATTAGGTTGTAAGAAAATGTGGGTCCCTTTTCAGATGAGATCATATGTGGAAGATTCATGAAACACACCAGGATACCTAATAAAAAGCTGTCACTGTGCATGACATGCTATTACTGCTATGCCAGTGCCTGCCTTCTAAATGCTGTCACGTCTTTGAAAATTCCTTAACTTTCCTTGCTTATTTTCCCACAGCATGCTACCCGAGGATTAATGACATGGTGTGTGTAAAGTGTTCTGTAATCCCTAAAGTGTTATAATCAACCCAAGTACCGTTGTATGTATGCAAACTGTGCCTACCCAGCAAGTCCACTTAAACATGTAGGACTGGGAACTCTTGTCTCCTAAGACTTAATAAATGATTCCCTCGGGCTCCAAAAGCAAGTACTTCTTCAATGGCAAGGGGAGGGACAGCAGAGGAATTGCGTTGTGGCATCTCTCACTCAGCGCCTTCCGGATGGCACATCTCGACAGATGCATGAGGGTCCTGGGGGTGTTGCAGCACACCTTGAAGAGAGAGTGGTAGAAATCCCAGTGTTTCTGGAAAGCAAGACGAGGGAGGTTAACTCAAGGAAGGCTCCACAACATGCAAAGGTAAAATCCACAATGGCACACAACAAGCGCTCTCCAGAGTCTCCGAGACTGAACCAACTGAGCACAGCATTAAACCGGGAAGGTCAGGAAGTGAGGCATGGCAGTGCTGCTAACAGAAGGAGGAAACACATTCACAAACTGGTTCAGACATGCCTGAACTGGCCGAACCGTTTCGAACCAAAATGGCAATTTTAATTTAGCTCGAGATCATAGCATGTTCTTTCTGCACCTGGTAATATCTGCTAGCAAGGGCGAGCAGGCAAGTAACTTTAAAAGGTTAAAGAGCTAATAATTAGCAGAGTAAGATTAAACAACGAAGCTATTGGCCTCTAAGCCCAGGGGACTTTGTGCCTGGCACCTCTCATGTATTAGACACAGTCTTGACTTCTAAAGAACAGAATGTTCTATGGGAAGGACTAGTTAACACATGGAGCAAAGTCTCTAAGTCCACAGGGGAGGGCATGGCGCTAAGGGCTTTGCATGGCTCACTGCAGACTCTGAAACAGTGATTCCTGCTTAGTTCTGGATAAGAGTATGTGAAATATCTACATAAAACACCATACTTCTCCAGAACAAAATTCCGAGTGAGCAGTACCACATATTATCACCTAACTCATTTAAACCAATGAAAAATAAAACTGCTGCATTCATATAGTTATTCAAATTCTTTCAGAAAAATTCCCCAAGACTCCTTAGTACCACCTGTTTGGCAGACATATGCAGATAGAGATTTACACTCTTATTCTTGTATTTTATAATCCTTTGCTTCATTATATCTGAGAAAACTTTGCAAAGCACTCTCCAAAGCAATGCGTTACATTAGAAGGCTGCATGCTGAAACGGAGGTCTGGCAGCTCTCAGTAGTGACCCATTTACCTCCAGGACATCATCGGGAATGGCTCTTCTCCACTTCATGTTCCACCTGATGTGCTCATAGGCATTGACCACAACTTCAATGGCTTTGGGGCAGGAGTGGCAAGCCTGGATCACCTGCAGAGACAACAGAGGGTGTTGTCACTTAGTGTGTACATAGGATTCAAATTCTCACAAACCAGGACACGCCTAAAATCACCATTCCAAGGAGGATGAAGCAGGATTGGGGTCCAAGGTCAACCTGGGATACTCAGTGTACTCTGCCCACACACACACACACACCAACGATGAAAAATTAAAGATAGAACTGGAAAAAAAGTTAAATATAAGAAATGCATTAATTCCACGCCAGAGAGCTGAGTGGACTGGAGCCAGTCAGTTCAGATCTCGTGGAAGAGCAGATGAAAGGTCTGTGACGCATTGTGCACCGTGTGTGTGTGTGTGTGTGTGTGTGTGTGAGAGAGAGAGAGAGAGAGAGAGAGAGAGAGAGAGAGAGAGGTGATGTGTGCTGTGAATATCTTTTATTGCCATTGGTTAATAAAAAGGCTGCTTTTGGCCAATGGCTGAACTGAAATAGAGAGTGAGAGTAAGCAAAGCCAGGGAGAAGCCATATAGCTGCCACAGGACACAGATGTCTGTGCCTGAGTCAGCCAAAACTTTGCTGGGAGGCCACAACCTTGTGGTGATGCACAGATTTTTTATGTTAGTTATGATATTTTTTACTTGATTTTATTGAGCTCTATATTTTTCTCTTCTCCCCTCCCCTTCAACCCTCTCCCATGGTCACCATGCTCCCAATTTACTCAGGAAATCTTGTCTTTTTCTATTTTCCATGTAGATTAGACCCATGTATGTCTCTCTTAGTGTCCTCATTGTTTTCTAGGTTCTCTGGGATTATGATTTGTAGGCTGGTTTTCTTTGCTTTATGTTTAAAAACCACTTATGAGAGAGTAAGTATGATAATTGTCTTTCTGGGTCTGGGTTACCTCACTCAAAATGATGTTTTCTAGTTCCATCCATTTGCCTGCAAATTTCAAGATGTCATTTTTTTCTCTGCAGTGTAGTACTCCATTGTGTAAATACACTACTTTTTCCTTATCCATTCTTCGGTTGAGGGGCATTTAGGTTGTTTCCAGGTTCTGGTTGGTGATGCACAGTAATGGAGATGGGTTAGTTTAGGATATAAAAGCTAACTAAAAATACACTTAAGCTATTGGCCAAACATTACTGCAAATAACATAGTTTCTGTGTGATTATTTCAGGTCCAAGAGGCCAGGAATGAACAGGCAGGCTCAGCCTACATGTGTGTATGTGTAAGTATGTGTGTGTGTCAGCATAGCCTCCCATGGAGCCTTCTCCACTCGTCACTGCTGTACGAAGGAATATCTGTGCAAGTTCTGCAGATGCCACAAATTGTAATGCCCATTTCTTTTGCCAAGACTCCTCTCCATGTTGAATCCTTACCCCTGACACAACACAGTGCACACGCGCATGCGCGCACACATACACACACACACACCTCCACAGAAGTTTCTGTGCCCACCAAAGTTCTTCCACCATTTTTAGGTGAATTGAAAAGGGTGTGAAGCAGACCTTGTGGGATAACTGGGGATGGTGGAGGGAAGGGATGACACATGCTGTAGCATTCAGGGTTTTAGTGGTCCCATAAGTAACATTCCCTTACAGATAAAGAACCCATTAAAAGTAAGATGAGGATGACCAACAATTGGAGATCAGAAAGCCATCTTCACTGTGGAGAGCTCATTATACACACTGTTAAACTATCAGAAACTGCACTCTGAAATGAGTTTTCTGCCCTCTGACTGCAGGTCTTTCTCTGGGAGCTGAGCTTGTTTCTGGGGTCTTGCTACCCTGACGAACAAAGATCTCTTATGTTCTCCAGGTCTGAGATTCAGTAAGCCAATTCAGTCTCTTCCATCTCTCAGTCGACTGAACAGAATAGCAAAGTGGGAAACACAGGCTGGGCAAAGGCAGTATTTTACCAGAACTTGCCTCATGAAAATATGAGACAATGGAACTTGAAATTTCTCTGCCAAATAGCTTGTGATGAAACCCAGGGCCAGTGAGTTCAGGAGCAAGCAGACCCTGTGAGAAGGAGCAGAACCATGTGCAAGCGGTATTACAGAAAGGAGCCGCGGGCGCTAAGGTCACCACATCTATTATATCTGTCTCCCCCAGTTGTCACATGTAGCCTGAAATAAGCTACAACAGGAACTTCTAGACCGTAGACATCAGCATGCGCCATGGTTGAGTCAGAAAAAATGTTTTCCTAAGTCTAGAAATCAATGAGACTATAAATTCATGCCCGAATAGTATTATATAGTGTCTTCACAAACACACACACACACACACACACACACACACACACACAGAGAGATTAAAGATGGTCCCCCAACTTTTTCAAGTGCCACTTGTAAGACACTTCAGTAAGAAATTATTCTAAAGCTACCTTGAATCTTGTACGGTGCTATATTATTGTACACACAAAATCCACTTACGATCAAGGGAATCTTGAGCAATGGCCTTCACACGCGACGTTGTTCCGTGGTAGAAATTACCCTTACCTCCCCCAAATCCTAACATTATCTTTCCCTTTCCTAGGAAAAAAAAATGTCTCTCTCGTCCTACAAGGAATCTCAATTTCTGTTCCCTGGGGTGTCGCTTCCTTTTGAATTATTGTTAGAAGAGCAAAAAAACCAAATGTCCTTTGGTACCCTGGAAAGCAATCGCAGACCCTATCTCTCCCACCCCCACCATCTCGCGTATATAATTTATACAGTGGCTCTCGGTGAAATGCACCCTCTCCCATCCACTTTGCATCAGGAAGACAGCATCTGCAGCTGTGACCTTGCTCCTTGTAAATAAGGAAACTGAATTCCCCATCCAGGAGAGAGCAAATCACTTTATCTTCTGAATAAATGAGTCAGTCATTTGCCTGTCATAAAGATGACTTTCTCTTAGGAGAGTCAGGCCGTGGAGTAGTGTTCTAAATCACTTTCAGGCATCTGCATAGTAAATTGGATAGTTTTTCTTCCACTTTGCCATTCATACACACATCTGAAGGGTGGCAACAAAATGGTTGACAATAGCAGCCAGGTCTACGTTAAATCTCCTTAGCAATCAGCCAGACCAAGAAAGCTAGAGGAGCGAACAAAACCAAAGAGGAAAACACTGATGGTGTGGCCAGTGTTCCTTGAGACACAAGACTGTGTACTGATTGTAACGGCTGGAGGAGCCACCAAGCCAGGCCAGTACTAGCAGCTCTTACCCTGCCCCAAAGGCACACAGGACAAGGAAGAGGAGGACAGGGAAACTGGCTGAACACTCTCACCAGACTGGTGGGCTTGCCGCAGCCACTCTGCTTAAATGCTACTGAATAATTCACGCTACTACCTGCACGATTCAAATAGGAAAGTTGGGGGAAGGTGTTCAAAAATAGTGCTGCAAGTACATGGCCTAGTAGACACTGTTCTCGGCGTCACTAGACCTCTGTTTCTAATAGCAGAGAAGCGGCCGTCTATGTGGGGAAGACTTTGACCTCCCCAAACTCCCAAGATTCTTACTGCAAAACGCTACTTTAGCACCAAGAAGGGAGTGAGGAGTGGCAGTCTTAAATTATGGCAGACCTGCGACATTCGTTCATTCAGCAGTGAGCTTCCAGGCTGAGCTCAGGATTTGGGCTCTGAGCACTGTCCCAGCAGCACCCATCCCTGAGCTGGGAATGCCCCGTCAATCTAGCAGAGCCACAGCAATGACTTAGTGCTCAAAGATGTTTGACGCTATGTTTAGACCCATAGCATTCTTTGCTAAAGGCTACCATACACCAGGAGCCATGGCAATCGTTTTCCAAATATCTCACGCAATTTTTTGAAAACAATAAACCTGTGAGGAGACATTACTGACTGACAGAGTGAGACAGCACATGGCCCTGGTGCCTTTATCACCTATATCCCCTCCAGCCTTGTCCATGCAAGAAGATGGTGTGACGGCATAAACAGAGCAGATAAACTTCTTCATTTTACTATATTCATTTGGATGAGCATATGCGTATGTGTACCAAGGAGCTAAGTTACAGGCTATTGGGAGTCACCCAACATGGGTGATGGGAACTGAACCTGGGTCCACCACAAGAGCAACAAGTGTTCTTGATTGTTCCTCAGGCCACCAAAGTCTATTTCTGAAGTGAGCTGTGCTGAAGAGACGGTGTGCTTGGTCTGGTACTCCACCCTAAGTAATAAGAACCCAGTAGTAAGGTGTGAGTGGGTACAAGGAGGGGAAACAGGAGATGGTTAGAGAGACAGAGAGACACTGAGGGTCAGAAATGGGCGCCAGTCTGCCAGGACTGAAAGCCTCTCAAGAAAAAGAAAAGAGTAAGAAATGTCTGGCGGCATCTTCTAAGTACATGCGTGGTGCACTATGAGCAGGTATAGATGTCCTCCTGATAAAGGACTGTGTTCACATACAATTCGTGTGTTGCCAAAGAATTTAAGCCAGAAATGCCCACTTCACAGACGTGGAAACTGAGGCTTAGGAAGCTAGCAATTTATTCAATCACTCCCTTATTGAAGTAGCAAGACCAAAATCTGATTTCAAATTTCTTTTTTATGGATATTTTGTCCCTGTTAGAAACAGAGTGTCTAAATCTAAAATAAATAAGCAATAAATGACAAAGTAAAGGTAAAAAAGAAAACAAAGAAAGGAGAAATTATAAAAAATGTATTTGTTTTGGGGTTTTTTGGTATTTTGGGGGGGGTTGTTTGTTTGTTTGTTTGTTTTTGTCTTTTCCAGACAAGGTCTCTCTGTAGCTTTTGGGACCTGTACTGGAACTCACTCTGTAGACCAGGCTGGCCTCAAACTTACAGAGATCCACCTGCCTCTGCCTCCCAAGTGCTGGGATTAAAGGTGTTCTACCAACACCTGGCTAAATTAAAAAAAAAGAAAGAAAAGAGTAACAGTTAAGTGCCAGCAGATTCTTGGCCTTTTAGGTATATTTAACAGGTATCCTGAGACAAGTATCATTACTAGTTAAAATCTGAGATAAATATAAACTTGGTTTTGAAAGATAGAGCAGCCTTTGGTAAAGCCTGGTACAAGGACGTAAAGGTCTGCGGTGTGCAGCGTCTGTTGGGAAGGGTATGGTGCAGGTGGGTGGTTGTGCAGGTGGGTGGCGGTTGTGGGTGGTTACAACAATGGGAGAGAAAGTGTTTCAGAAGCAGATCCCTAGGTGAAAGGTTGCTGTGTGCTCAGCCATCATAGCAGCGGACAGCTGGGACCAGACTCTTACTTCACCTGAAACCTGGAGAGCTGAAGCGAGCACCTGCGGTTTAACTTGGCGATACAGAGCAGACAAGGCCGCGGACAGTGCTCTCGAAGCCCTCGGATCCTGACTGCACTTCAGTGGGAATGGAACACATTAACCATGGAAATGTTTGCAAGTCTGGGAGTCTCCTCTGCTTTATACATAAGTTTAAGGGAAGAAATTAGTCCTCAGTTAAAACACTGACAACCAGGGAGAGCGTGGTCAACAGGACTGACCTCACCAGGAGTGAACTCAATAACTCAACGCTCTTTGGACTATCCACAGTTTTCCTTCACTGAATTCACTACTCTAAAATGATTTTTATTATTTTATTTTTCTTTTTTCTTTGCTTAGTTGTTTGGTTTATTTTTTTCTTTCAATTTGTGAGACAAGATCTTCCTATATGACCCAGGCTGGCCTCCCGCCTACACCGCTCCAGGGCTGGAGCAACCATCTGTGCGCACTACACTTCTGACTGTGTTCCTGTCTTAAGAACTTTCCCCCGAGGGGGTCATCACATTGCTGGACCATAGGTGAGTCCCTGACCTTTTACCAAAATCACACCAAACACTTAGGCAGGATGCCCTAAAATTATATATGTATAAGAGGTGGTGGCTCCACCCCAGGTAGATGGACTATTCCTCAAATTTTTTGGCTTCTTTAAATTAAAGTTTTAGAATTGCGGTGTCTTCTGGTTTATTTTTAAAAGTTAAATTCATTTTAACTACCAAACTAATGATCATCATTAACCTGATGCTGACATCTCCTGCATTCTTCTACTTTATCATGAACTGCGCATATTAAAATGACCTCTCTGTGTGTGTGTGTGTGTGTGTGTGTGTGTGTGTGTGTGTGTGTGTGTTTCTTTCCCAATAGACTCTAAGCTGCTTGAGTAGGTACCTAGTCTTGGTCATATCAACATCATTAGCATCTAGTCCCCGTCAGACCAATAGAGGTTATTAATTAGCATTGTTCAGAAGAGGTCATGCTGTATGGTGTTATGTAACTAAATCTTTGAATCAAATTATCTAAGGTCAGGTCCTAAACCCACCACTGCTGGAGCTCAAACATGTCTGGATGCCTCTGTTTCCGCTGCTGCATCACAGAGACAATGCATCCCTTATAGAATTATTGAAAGAATCAAATCAGCAAATACAAAATGTTTATAACAATCTACCGAAGTCACTACAAGTCATTATTGGTCCCTCTGTGTTAGTTGACATTATTTTTAGCCATTGCCAAATGTTGTCAAAGACTGTGTGAATCTTTCTTGGCTATAAGCTAACTTATTGCAAAGCAGGTTATGTAGTCTTTAGACCAGTCATTGAGTAGGAACAGCTGCCTGTCACTCCTGGGCTGACTTTCTAGCTCCTGCCCTCCCCCAAAAAAATAGAGGAGGATGGGGAGGTCTTATAGAGGTCAGACATGGCTGTTCAAGACTCATCTTGAACAAGCTGCAATCACCTGAAGACTGGAGGGCACACCTCTGTTTGACCTAGACCCGAGATGCAGTCTCACCTTGTGGAACTGTGGAGGGTAGATCCGTGCAGCCCCGTAGTTCAGCAGCAGCTGGTAGCAGAGCTCAGGCTGCGCAGCAGGGCGCACAGAGGTGACCTTCAGCAGGTACTGGATGGCTGCGCAGCCGTTGATATCCATGAGGTTGGCCTCGGCGCCCGCCTCCAGCATCATGTGCATGAGCACGTGGTCGCAATTCCAGGCAGCCTTGTGCAGAGGGGACTTGAAGTCATCGTCGCGGGCGTTGACCTCAGCGTTGTTGTCCAGTAGCATGCGGCAGATGAGGTGGTGTTCCCTGCTGTACTCCTGCTCCTTAAAGCGCAGGGCCCAGTATGTGGCGATGGCCAGCGGGGTCTCCATGTGGGCGTTCATGCTATCTACGATGGCCCCATTCTCCACATAGAAGGCCACCAGCTCGGACAGGCCAAAGTGGGCAGCTGTGTGCAAGGGTGTCTCCTCATCCTGGTTGTTGGTTTTCATGTTCACGTTTGCACCTGTGAGGAGGAATGACAGCAGACAAGCATTTAAACATGCATTTATGCTTATTGCTATTTTATATGTATGAGAAAAACTGGTTCTCAGGGATTCTCTTTAACCTCTGCCAGCCATGCCTGAGTCCAGCCCAGCCATAGTCGCTCCTTATGCCAACGCTGCCATCTCCCTGACTACCAACAAATGTACCCCGAAAAAGGAGCTAACGATCTTTCCCAGCGTCTGGACAACACTGCTGGACTCCAACTCTTCATTCCCAGGTGTATTTGGAAGTAAGTGATGCCTATCACAAAATATTTTATATCATTATAGTGCCAAACACTGTTAAATACATCATTTCTTTTTGAAAATTTTAAGTTAAATGTTGGCAAGAGGTAAAGGAGCTTGCCACCAAAGTCTGACTACTTGAGTCGGATGTCTGAGACCCACATGCTCAGTCCACTGCCACAATGGTCATCTGAGTTTATGTACATATTACATACACAAACAATTACATCTACACAAACAATAAGAAATAAACAAATATAAATTAAAATTTAAAAATAAAGGCTATATTTTAAAAACTATATCTCATGACACAGGCTTTAAAATTTGTGAGATTTTTTAATTTAAATTTTTACTTATGGGTATTTGTGTGCTCCCTTGTCTCTGTGTGCACCATATTCATGCAGAAGGCCCTTGAACTGCAGTTATATGTGGTTGTGAGTCTTCCCAGGTGGATTCTGGGTGCTGAACCCATGTCCTCTGAAAAAGCAGTAAGTGTTCTTAGCCACTGAACTTTCTCTCCAATACCTAAAATCTGTTTTAAGTGTTTTACAAAATAGCATCTTTCTTCTCTTTCAAAGCAGGTAGGATCTGAAGTTTTGTGCAATCAGACTATGGTGACATGAAACTTTCCCAGTAGTTAAGCTGAAGTTACAGCATCATGGGAGCTTTGCCTTTGGAATGTAATAAACACACACATGCATGCACACGCGCGCGTACACACACACACACACACACACACACACACACACACACAATCTTTAGCACCAAAAGAGCTAAAGGTCTCAGTTTGCATTGAGAAGTGTAGAAGTTAGCATTATAGAAATAGTCACCAAAAGAGACAAAACATGGACAATGGTTGACAAAAGTGTTTGATAGATAAATGCTTGTGCTTGGACCGCACCTTAGAAAAGATTTCATGCAACCCAAGTAACCAGTTTGAATTTTATTTTTCTGATAAGAAATGTTAAGCATTAGAATGATTAACCTGAGAAACTAGAAATTTCCTTCTTTGGCTAATTTAAAAAGGTAGACCAAATGACCCTAAGGGAAAGCATCATAAATAATTCTACTGGAAATTTTTGGAGGTACTTCAAATATAAGTCTGAAGAGACTGATATCGTTATTATTGGTGGTGGTAGTAGTGCTATTGTTATTGCTATAACTAGGATTAATTTGGAACTGAACCATGTACAGCATTGTAAGCTAAATGCGTTTCATACACTGCCTCACGGACTCTCCTGCATCTCTGCAGTAGATGCTCTCTTCACTCTGACTTCACAGTTGGAGGAAGTCATCCTTGGGTTAACATTCCGCACAAAGAACACCAAGCTAGTGAGCTTGCGAGCAGAAATCTGCAAGTAGACAGACCGGGTTGGAAAAAATCCCTTATTCTATTCTACCTCATTATTATTTTCCTTCAGGAAACTTTATATTGTTTGCTATATGAAAACCCAATGTGGTAGATACACCATTGCATTTTACAAATTTAAAAATAGTTTTCCCACATGGATAGTTCCTTCTTGGCTTTATTTACAGTGTCCCCTGGTTGTTCAGAATATATTTAAGAAGGGAATTCTCCCACAGGCATGCTCAGTGTCTGGTTAAGGAATCAGCTCTCCAGTGAGGTTCCTCCAAGTGTGTGGCTGGGCAGACACTGGACTCTTCTGGCTTGCAGGAAGCAAGGCTGTGGTCATCAGTATTCTGACTTGGAAGGGTTCTAGGTGAGGTCTTCTCTCTCATCAGATACCTGCTCTTGAGTGAAGTGGAATAGCTACAAATGTCTTTCTGGAAGTCATGTGCAGGGTCACTTCAGCTGCTGGGGAATCTCCAGGAAGAAAAAAGACTCAGGATGAAGTTTTCACAGGCCAACTCAGAGTGAACCACTGCCTTTGTTTTTAAAGGACTTGGACATTTACTCTTGACCTTTGACCTCTTGGGATAACTGAATTCATGGTAGAGTCACCTTTTCTGAGCTGGAACTTTTCATTTTTAAACTTGAATTATGTCTCCGGCAAGAACTTTCCAAAAGAATATATAATACTTTTTCGTTTTAGATTCATTTGATTCCTCTAAAAATTTAGAGCTCAGAAGGGCAGGCCACATTGGGGAACTTTTACAACTACTTTTTAACAGAAAGGTACAATGCATTAGTTTTCAGCAACTTCCATAATAAAACTTAAACAAGAGAAGTGACTTCCTAAGCAATGAGATGGCCGTCTGACATCAAGGTGTCTGCAGGGCCATTGCCCCTGGAGGCTCTGAAAGAGAACCCATCTCAGCGATGGCAATGGCTGGCGAGCCTCGGTGGCTTGTAGAAGCATTGTGTCTGCCTTGACCCCTGTCACCACATGGCATTATCTGTGTCTTCATAAAGAATGCTACACATACTGCCATAGGCTCATCACAGTGCAGGGCAGCTTCATGCTGTCCCAGCGATGGTATCTTCAGTAACTTTCTCCAAGCACTGTCATAGACTGAAGTGAGAGAGATTGGGGCCACATGAGGGATGCAATTCAAGCTTATAATATAACAGACGAATCTTGATACACAAAAATTTAATCGCACAGTTTCAACATTATTGAAATCATATCTCAGTTCAGGAAAGCAAAGACCTCTTTCTGTATTTTCAGCTCTCTGTTTCTGTCTCTTTCTCTTTCTTTTTCTCTGTCTCTTGGACAGAGGCTCACTAATATAGCCCAGGCTGGCTTCTAACTCACAGAGACCGACCAACCTCTGCCTCCTGAGTGCTGGGATTAAAGGTGTGTGCCACCATGCCCGGTATGAAAACAAAGAGTTCTTGATGTAATGGAGCTTACTGCCCTCCACTCCGCCCAATCAGAACTTCACCCAGCCGGAGGTGACTGTGGCTGCTTTATAAACCTGCTCAGATAGGCAAGTCTCTCCATTTATTCTTAGTCTTACCAGTGTGTAGAGCTCTAAACCAGATGGTTTGGTTCCTTTTCTAAGTTTGAACACAAGAGCCATAAGAACGTATGTGTGTGTGTTTAAATTTTAGTTTTGCTTCCTAGGAATAAATTCCTGAAAACGGAATTATAAATCAGAGACATCTAATGTGTTCAGTGTCTCTATGAATTATACTTACGTTTGTCCCATTGGTGCAGTGGAGCAGCTCTTTCACCTATCAGTGTGTTATAGATTTTTTTAAATTCCATGCTAATTAAGAAGGTTAAAGAAAAACTCATTTCTTAAAAATTTAGATTTATTTAGCTTGATGTTTTATAATTATTAACCATTAGACTCTCTTTCTGGATTAATTGCCCAAATAGTATTGTTTGCCCATAGAACTTTCTGAATCCCTTGTATTTTTAAGCATTTTTAATTAAGATATAACTGCATACTATCCTAATGAGTATCTCTTTAGCCATTTATTCTGATTTCCCCTAAATACAGTGATGATGACTTTAGTCAACTATTTTCTTGTAAGTTGTATTTTTTTTTCTTTGCCTTTGCATTACAATGGTCTACTTCTACTTTGAGGTTCTGTAACTATCCAGATTAATTATAACCTACCTTTTTTTGAGGGGGTATTTAACACTTGCTTCTTTTGGATCTTATTTTTATCTACATTTGGACTTAGGAAGGACTGACTTTACATCTCCATGGAGTTCTTCTGCTCAGAAAATATGACCTCTTGTAGGGTCATATTTAATCCCAGTACTTGGGAGGCAGAGACAGGCAGATCTCTGAGTAATGGGCCAGTGTGGTTTACAACAAAGTAAGTTACGGGACAGCTACAGAGAGAAACCCTGTCTCAGATAGATAGATAGATAGATAGATGATAGATAGATAGATAGATAGATAGATAGATAGATAGGTAATTAAATACGTAACTAAGTAAATAAATAAATATGGCCTCTTTAAAAGGATTGCTTTACATTCTCATAAAGTAACCCCCCAAAAGTTTGCAAGCATTATCATTCTGGGGGTGTGGGGTAAACCATTCAGGGGGTGAAGCAACTTTTCACAGGTGGGAGGACCTCCAGGAACCTGTGCTGTAAGGCTGTCTTCAGAAGCACACTGCCATGTCTCCATCGCTAAGATACAAACTGAGCTTTATCCTGCACAGCAAAGAACAGGAGATTTTTGCAATTCGTCAGTGGGCAGAGGAGATGGGGATTCATATGCACTAAGGACCCAGCAGAAGGGTGAGCCAGAGTAGAAACTGGAAAGGAAAGGTGGGACTGGTCACAGGATGGGGACCCAGGGTCAAAGGCCACTGGAACCCCATGGGAGCTTACACAGTGTGGTCAAATGATATATGCCTTTTTTCTGCCATAGTTTCCTTTTGTAAAAGTAAAAATAAATTTTATTTTTTGAGGATTTCATACATGTATACAATGAAATATCATATTTACCCCTTTCAGTTTAGTTCCCCTGGATCCCCCACAGCGCCTCCAACCTTCTAACTTTATGTGCCTTATTCTCATAGTCCACTAAGTCCAATTACAGTTGGCCCTTGTGTGGGGGAATGGGGGAGTACCAACTGGCTGTGAGTCATCAAGTGGAAATGGAAACCTACCACTCATACCATTAAAGAAGAATAATTTTCTCCCCCCGCCACCAAGCAGCCTCAACTGCCAATAGCTCCCCAGTTTTCTTTCCTTGACTCCATACATGGCTAATCTTATCCTGTGATTTCTAGAGGTTATAAGAATATCCCCTCAGTCATGTCTATGGCTCCCTCTGCTGGTACTGCTACCCCATAGGCCCTGAGAGCCAATCTCACCCATCTCCACTTCCCCTGTTGCCATCAGGTCTAGGTGTTGGAAGAGTGGAAACAGGACCTTACCACTGCAGACACTGTTGTCACATCTGCCTGCCCCTAAACAATCTCTCCTCTCCCTGCACAAAGGATGGCCCAGGTCAGTTCTTCCCAACCCCAAAAATATGCTTGTTTTTCCCTTATTCTTCAGTGACAAATATGTACAGAATAACCATCTTTCACTCATAATGCCTGAAAATAAGTTCAATGCCCTAGTTGTTCTTTTGACATGGACAGGCAAAAGAAAAGGTGCTTACAAGCCATGCAAGTTGATACAGTGTGAAATTCAGTACACCAATATTTGAGCAAGGCCATCCTGGATACCTGATAAGAGTATTATATCGAATGACATGCTCAAAGGAGAAACATCTTGGGAAAATTCTGAACACACAAAACCAATACAGCCCTGATTTTTATCATTGTTTCATCTCAGAAATGCCCATATTTATCTCGAATTCCAAAGTGTTTCGTGTTTATATGTAAAATGGAGTTAGCTTAGATCTCTATTGTGTTACTACGTCCAAATATTTACTACAGTAGCACTAAATCTTACAGTTTTCTAAATAGCTAATCACCAAGTTTATAAAAAATCAAGTAAGTGCTGAAGCACTCAAATGAGTTATCTGTATTTGAAAAATATTAGTTTTTGCCCTGTGTACTTCTAACATAGAATTCTATAGACACACACCACTCAGTTCTCCTTTTCTTTGTTTACAGAAATAGCTTCCGTTCTAAAGTTGATGCTTGTTGGACCATTTTTGACACTGCCTTTGACCGAATGATGAATGAACAACAGCTTTTATTTATTTCCTTGTGCTTTCATGTTTCCACTGCTTTAAACAATGACCAGACCAGTAGCCAAGATGGCAGACCTCAGGAAGTCAGAAGCATTAAGGTAGCCAAGGTGGAGCCAGGGAGTCCTCAGAAGCAGCCTAGTCCCTCCTCCCTTCCTCCAGTAGCACCTGATGGAGGGATGAGAGCAGGACTGCCAGAGGCAGGAGACTGTGCAGCCTCCCTATGGTACATGCTTCCTGTCTGGAGCAGCTGAGCCACAGCTAGAGAGGAAGGAGAGGAATCGAATTTTAAATCAAATTTGAGTTTTTAGTCAGCCCTGGTTACTTAACTTTTGAATTATGACTGCAGATTTTTCTTAGATAGACTTCTTTTTACCCAGGATTTAGCTGAAGGTGCTTGAATTTGCCTCAGCTTCCATTCCACAAAAGGAGAGAAATTAGATCTCCAAAATAATTATTAACTTAAAGAGAGACCAGAATAAAACAAAAAGTATTTCAGGACTCTATCACATGTATCATACAGGATCCAATTATAGTTGTCCATGCCCAGCAAATTTTTTCAGTAGGGTAACTTCTGAAATGTTTATTATGAAGTCAATAACCTGTGAATATTTATCTGTCAGTATCATATTTAAAAATAACAATTAAAACTGAGCCTTGTGGCACAGTCACTCAAGGTCAGCTTGAGCAACAGACTGAGTTCAAGGCCAAAATGGGTAACTTAGACCTTAATATTAAAACAAATGAATAATGTAAAAAGATTACCTAGCATGCATGTGGTCCTCATTTCAATTCCATAGAGGGTGACATTTGTTAAGTATTTTTTTAAATTCTGAATATTACAGAGAAATGTAAGTCCACCAAGTTTTGTTCCTTAATAATCTACTCTTTACTTATTCAGTTGTTCTGTGGTTTACTATTTTTATTGTTGAAATTTCATATATTATAAAAATGTGCCTACATTTAGGTTTTTCATTAAATTTTCTAAGAACAAAACCTGCCCACTTCACCTCCAAATGAATTCATATTTTATTCTATCCTTTTGCAATAATGGTCAGAGTTTTAGATGAAATTTTTTTTATATATTGAAAACTATGAAACCTTCCTTTAAAAAAGTTTTTATTTTTGTGCTGCATAATTCGGTCATATTGGAAGAGAGACCAACTTCTCAGTTGAGAAAACACCCCCACTAGACCAATCTGTGTGAGAGCCTATGATACATTTTCTTGATTGATTTGAGTGAGCCCAGCCCACTGTAATGTACAGTGCCACCACGCCACTTGTCCTGGACAGAAATCAGACTGAGTAAACCATGGAAGCAAGCCGTAAGTTTGCTTCCTGTCTCCGCATCAGTTCCTGCCTCTAGGTCCCTGTCTTGAGTTCCTGCCCCATGTCTTTCAGCAGTGGAGTAACGTGAGCTTTGTAAGCTGCTTAGCTTGTCTTGAGTCATGGTGTTTCACCGCAGCAATATAAACTCTAACTACAAGGCTACCTATTCGTTATCAAGGCACCAAATTGATTAGAAATCCCTTCTCACCATTTTTTCGTCACAGTTCTCAAGGATACAAATGAAAACATGCAATTTCTCATGACTCCTTTTTTACAACATCATGGAAAACTATGCTGTTCTTAGAGACAGTAACTAGGATGAAATGTTCCTGTCTCGTGGGTCACAGTAACAGTGATTCGAGGGAATACAAGGAAATATTGAAGCAGGCGGATCATAACGATCTCAGGAAGAAACTGACTGCATTAGCTAACTTCACTAAGAAGCTTTATTCTCATCCAGATCTCTGCTTTCTGGAGTTTCTAATATTGGTTCCTTCCCATTTAGTCTCACGGGCTTGAACTGCACCTCTCTTGGTTTGAAGGGTGGGGTAGATGTATATGCAGGTAAAACACAGCATGTTTGTTCAGTGTTCCTTTATGAAAATATTAATAAAACCTATTTTGGAACATTCCCCAAGAGTTTTACATACTGTGTCTCAGTTATTAACACTAGTAGTATCTTCAAGACATCTGTATTCAAAGGGTAGTCCCCACTTTTCTCTTGTTCAGAGCTTTTCGTTTTCCAAGAGTTGTGTTATTGTTTCTCAAATTTGCTTCTTTGTCAAGGATGCAATTTAATACAGTGTCAAGTTTGCTATTGACTGTCACCAAGACACATTTTCAGTTGGTTCCTTTGTTCTTGTTTCAATTTTGCCCTTTTAGTCTACAACCTAAAGCAAAAATACTTCCATTATCTCCCATAGTCTTGTCTTAAATTGAAGACCATTGTCCTTAAGGTCCCACTACCCTAGAATTTGCGCTCTCTGGGGTGGGAAGTTGAGAACTGATTCCTTTTGTATTGGTTGGAACTTCTTCCGTCTCTTTAAGTTTATGTCACATGTTGAAGCTTTCTTTTTTCTTTTTCTTTTGGACAATCTCACCAATCCTGGTGACTCCTCTATTCTCTCTCTCTCTCTCTCTCTCTCTCTCTCTCTCTCTCTCTCTCTCTCTCTCTCTCTCCCTCCCTCCCTCTCTGTCTCTGTCTCTGTCTCTGTCTCTGTCTCTCTCTCTCTCTCTCTCTCTCTCTTTGTGTGTGTGTGTGTGTGTCTTAATGCTTCTTTCAAACTTACTTTCCCTTGTTCCCCCTCCCTTCTCTCCTCCTACTCTCCCAACCCTTCTCTTCACCCCACCCCCATCCACTCCTCAGAGACAGTAAGTCCTCCCCTGGGAAGTGAACTAAGTCTGTCCCATCACCTTGATGAGGCAGGACCAAATCCCTCACCCCGTGCCTAGGCTGAGCAAGGTATCTCTGCATAGGGCATGGACTCTACAAAGTCAGTTCATGTACTAGTGTTTGATCCTGATCCCACCATTTTCATGGAAGATAGAGGTTTCCGGCTCTTTCTTTCTTTTCTCTCTATCTTGACACAATTCTTCAAGTCTTTGTGCAGAGTCCTTTCAAAATAAACACAGTCACAATTGCTGATTCTGGGACAATTGCACCACCATTATCAAACACCCAAGTGGACCCGCCTGCCATGGCTCCTCTGGGAAATGCTTACCCATGCCTGCCCACACTGATAGGCTCATTTGGAGTCCCCGGCTAAAGCTTTCTAGATGATCTTTGCTAAGTCATTCAACTTTTCTTTGATTATGAACATATGCTAATTTGTCCATGGGATATAATTTATCAGGATAAGTTAAGCGTGCTTCTATGTCATTCAAACGTCCGAAGTGTCAGCGACAGAAGTTCTTTGCTCACTTCCCCCTGGTGCTAGATGCAGCTGGCAACCCTGGGATTCAAATGTCCTCTATTTGCTCTCTCAGGACGTCCAATCGAACCAGTGCTGGGACTTCTCCATCATGATATGGCGCCTCCTTAACCAAATGACGCACGGCGATTTCTCGGGGACAAATAAACTGGAAGTCCACATGTGAACTTTTCACCACACAAAGCAGAAAGAAACGTTGTTTCTTCCATGCAACGGGAAATGGTGATGTATTCTCACTGGGTCTCACTGAGTGAGAGAAGTTGGTTATAAATCAATGGTTGTGTGAGCCCATTCATTTATCAAGTCCACAGTAGACAAGAATGTAGAAACAGGAAGTAGGTTAGCGGTTGTGTATGGGCAGAAACTGGAGGAAAAGAAAGTGATGGCTGAGCAATACAGCACAGGTTTCTGGCTGGGTGGTGGTATGTTCCAAATTTGACTGTGGTGGTGGCTGCATAACACTAATGTATTGAGCCCCTATTGTGTATATGGTCCGCCATAGCTTCTAGGAATACGGTTTACCAAAGTAAAGAGGGGAAGCTCTGTTGACTTTGTATGTTAGGGAAAAAATAGTCTAAAATGTTTACCCATACTCAGTTCGGTAAGGAAGAATAATGCTGAGTGAGCGATGGGAAACAGTGAGAGATGCAGAAGTGTCTCTCATGGGTGCCTAGGAATGTGGTGTGGTGTGCAGAGGAAGTAAACATACAAGTTCACGGTGAAAGCACTTCAAGCCACGGAAGTCAGAAAGTTGAAGGTCCCGCACTGGAGTAAGCTGTTGTGCCCACATGAAGGAAGCCAGCACCAAAGAGACAAAAATAGGAAGTACCAGGTGGGAAATAGTGAAGAACCAGGATCCCTTGAAGACGAACCAGTCGTGCCCACCTTTGTTACACTTTATCACTGTGGTTGTCTGGGTGGAAGGAAGCAGGAAAGTAAGACATTACTGGGGCCTAGTATGGTATTCAGGACAAGCACTGTTGTTTGCAGTTGGTTGACCATGGAGGTTATAATCTGAAGTGGTCCCAGTGGGAGAGATTTTGGAGGAAAGGCAGGGGCCATTGTGGGATGTAAAAACAAGGAGACAAAGATGCTTGCAGGCTCTTCCCTGTGAGCAAGAACAGAACTGTCATTTCCTGAGACAGGGTAGCTGTGGAGGCAGGAGAAGTTTCCTTCTCGTTATTAGTAAATATCCACTATACATAGTGGGATAAGGGTTCTGGATGACCGGAAGGAGGGCCAGGCTGGGAAATCTCAAGTGAACAGCACTGGATGGTTTTGAAACCATGGGACTGGATGGGCACAGCCTCACCTGCATTCAAACAGAAAGACTTGTGTGTTCACACTGCCAGGTCCCTGCCAGGAAGAGATGCAGTCCATGGTGCTGAACACAGGTCAGCAAAGGAGTCGCAAACCGGCTCAAACCAGCCCAGTCTGTGCTCCTAGTGGACTCCTTCACAGATGCCTGTTCTCAGAGAAGCTTTCCTACTAAAGACTAACTGTGGTTTGTTTTCAGCCATGCTGAAAACAGGAAGCGGAGATAACAAACCAGCCCCCTGTATCTCCTGAAGCAAATCTTTTTCATATCAAGGCTTATCTGTCCAGCTCCTCACAATATTGCCTCTCATCCCCTGGGAGGCAGATGTTTTTCAAACAACCCATGTTTATTTATCATTTTGTTTATTTTAAAGTCACTGAACCTGAAAGAAAAGATTTCTTTTCAGATGTGTAGCTAGCAAACATCAGCTGAGTGCAGCCATCTTAGGTTTACTTCATTTTCTTTTATCTTTTTAATTCCAAAACCACTGATTAAAATTGAACAAAGTAACCATGGATAAGAGTAAATAGCTCAGACTTGGGGGAAGGGGACCGTTATTATAAATTTTGCCTTAGTCTTGTTGGGCACATGAAGTGAGACCATATCTGTACTTGAAACTGTTGAAATGGTGTCTTTCCAGAGAAAATTAAGCTATCATTGTCATTCAACTGAAAAAGAGGCTGAGGCTAATCCAAAGGAATTCATTTTAATAGTTATGAACTTGAAAACACAAAACATACAGACTTCTTCCTTCACCAAGGGGCACAGCTCAGTGTGAAAGGAGGCATGTCCCAGTTCCAGAGACAGTGTTGGAGGCCATGCCTGCACCCACACAGGACAGGGTGCCGGTGCCGCTGTGGTATGAAGCCGACAAGGAGGGACACTGAGGTGGCAGGAAGCATCACATGAGAAGGAGCCAGCGAGTAACCACAGGTTCCCTTCTCAGAGGCAGCAAGAGAAATAAGATCTTGGATAAAAAAAAAATCTGTCTCAGGTGGGGCCAGTCCTTGACAATGAGCAAGGGATCCACTAGTCCAGAAGTAGCACCTGGTGTCTTCCTTCAACCACTGCCTTGTGAAAAATCTGCTTATCCTGAGGAAGTTTACAAACAGCTATGAATCTGAAAAAACAAGAGTACAGACTTCTTCCTCTACCCAGAGACACAATTCTGGTGTTTTGGTTTGGTTTGGTTTTTGTGATGAGTCTTTCTCTCTTTCTCTATCTGTGTGTACATGTGTACGTGTGTACGTGTGTGTGTGTGTGCGTGTGAGCATGTGTTTGTGTGTACGTGTGTGTTTGTGCGTGTGAGCATGTGTTTGTGTGCGTGTGTGCGCATGTGTTTGTGTGTGTGTACGTGTGTGTGTTTGCGTGTGTGATCATGTGTTTGTGTGTACATGTGTGTGCGTGTGTGAGCATGTGTTTGTGTATACGTGTGTGTGTGCGTGTGTGAGCATGTGTTTGTGTGTACGTGTGTGTTTGTGCATGTGAGCATGTGTTTGTGTGCGTGTGTGTGCGCATGTGTTTGTGTGTGTGTACGTGTGTGTGTTTGCGTGTGTGATCATGTGTTTGTGTGTACATGTGTGTGTGCGTGTGTGAACATGTGTTTGTGTGTACGTGTGTGTCTGCGTGTGTGAGCATGTGTTTGTGTGTGTGTGTGTGTGTGTTTGTGTGTGTACGTGTGTATGTGTGTGTGCGTGTGTGAGCATGTGTTTGTGTGTGTGTGTACGTGTGTGTGTGTGTGCATGTGTTCGTGTGCATGTGTTACTGGAGCTAAACCTAGGGCGTCATGCCAACAACAAGCACTCTAACTGAGTTACATTTAGCCTTTTTTTTTTAACTTTTTATTTTGAGACAGGTTTCACTGTGTTACCCAAGCTGACCTTAAACTCCTTCACATGGTAGACCTAAGTGATCTTGAATTTGTGGTCCTTCTGCCCCAGCCTGCTGATTACCTAGGATTACAGACATGTGACACCAGCCTCAGCTAGGAAGAGGACCTTGGAGAAAAACCTTCCACTAATACAATTTGGGAGGCTTGCAGCTCTATGGTTCAGGGCTCCGGATGTGTGATGAGGAAAATTGAGACTGCTAACAAGTCCTCTGTAGGAAATGACTGGTGGTGATGCTTAGGCAAAATAGAAGGACAGAAGGTGGCTGTTAGTTTCCTGTCACTGCCGCAGCAGACTACCACAAATGAAGCGGCGTAACAGCACAAATATGTTATCTTATAATTCTATGGGCCAGAAATTAGACACATATCTCAACAGGAGTGGTGGTTAATTTTATGTGTCAACTCTGCTAGGCCATGATGCCCAAATATTTTATCAGATACCATTCTAGATGTTTCTGTGGAGGTGTTTGTTTTAGTTGTTAACTTGTTTAGTTATGACATGAAATAGTGGGTTTCATTATGACACATACACACAAATATGTATGTATATATGTAGGTATATATTATATGTGTAGGTGTATATGTATATATGTATATATGTAGGTGTGTGTATATATTAGGTATATGTGTATATGTGTAGGTATATATGTAAGTGTATATGTATATATGTTAGTAGTGCACATAGGCAAGCATGCTTACATATAGTGTATGTGTGTATACTTACATAGTACTGTATGTAATATACATATATATTTACATATATACATATACTCTCACATACATGTACATCATTATCCCTTGTTCATATCCCCCAAGATCATGTCCTTCCCTTCTTCCCCAACTGGTTCACATCTTCTCCCCCAAATAGCCCTTTTCTGCTTTCATTTACTGCACGTGTGATACTCACACATATATTTTTCACACTTGAAGTCAACAACTTGCCTTTCTCCGTGTTCCCATTACTCCCTTGTTTCCCTGTGTGAAAGTAATCTGGGAATGAGATTCCCGTTTGAATCAGTGGACTTTGAGTAAAGACAGGCTGTCTTTCCAACCTTTAAGAATGGATCCACTCCAATGCCTGCTGCTCTTTCCCGAGCCTGCCTCATGTGGAAAGCAGGAGGGGCTGATTTACACAAATCCTCAAGTTCCTGTTGCACTAAGCCTGGCATCATTACTTGAAGCCAGCATTTTCCACATTCTGTTATGTGACACATTAGTGCTGTGCAGTATATCAAAAAGAACTCTACGATTAAATAAATGAGTGCAACTTTTTCTGTGCAACTTTGTACAGGTGTACCCAAGGTTAACACTCACTGATCTGAGCAGTCTTGTGCAGAGGGAAGCTGTATTCTTCCAGAACTTCCCCAGGGTTATCAATCAGTGAGACTTCTACAGCGTGCCTACTAACAGTACTGAAATTGATTTTGAATACAGTTGACTTTGGAGAATACATTCCTGGATGGAAGCAAAGTTGCTACACAAGTCCCACATAGAAGGAGAACTTCAGGTATGGTGCGTGATCTCCGGCAGGTGTGGGGCCTTGGAGTCTTCTTTAGTCACTGCTCCAGCATCCTAGAGTCACTTGGTAACAGTGTCTGCATTTATACGTGATAAATAAGAATCAAAGCCCTATTTTATGCAACTAATGAATAAGAGTTGAGACTTTAACTCAGGAAACCTTACTGAAGAACTTTGTTCTCAGGAATTACTTTTGAGTTTAGTTTTTTTACAACTACTGCCCATCCCGACCCAAGAGGAAATGTTAGCAAAATAGGAAGTGCTGAAGAACTGAGTTGTCCCCTTATTGAAGCACCAGAGAAGGAGGTCACTGATGCTACAGCCTATGGTGGAGACAAACTTTTTCTGAACAGGGCACCCGCAAAGTCAGGACAGTCCAAAGACTAGTTTACCTTACCCGCAGCCCTCACTGGCAAAGGTGCAGTGCAATGAGGTCAGGCTATTAGTACCACCTGGTTTTACTAGTTAACGGTATTTGTCCACAGCTCGGTTTCCAGTCTTTAAATGAAGATAACACAGCTAACCTCATGAGATAGTTGTGAAGGTTAAGGAGAGCATGGATAAAATTCCAGGTGTGCAACAAGGCACCATATATGATAACTTTTTTTAAAAGGCACCGCTAAACTCTGTACCCAAGCGTGGCCTAGAACTCACCATCGTCATGTTTCAGCTCCCCATGTGCAGCATTGCAGGTATGTGCCAACAAACCTAGGTTTATTACAATTCCTATGAAGTGCATCCCGCCTTGTTGTCTGAGTTTCTGTCCTGCCCAGTTCCCACAATCGTC
The DNA here is from genome assembly GCA_028555095.1 of Dicrostonyx torquatus. Classification (NCBI taxonomy): domain Eukaryota; kingdom Metazoa; phylum Chordata; class Mammalia; order Rodentia; family Cricetidae; genus Dicrostonyx; species Dicrostonyx torquatus. Next base: position 555,026 of record JAQHUG010000532.1, on the reverse strand, counting down.
AAGTCCCAAAGAAATCACACAGAGGTCTACAATAATTATAAAACTGATTGCCTAGTATCTCAGGCTTCTTATTAACTCTTACAACTTATATTAGCCCATTATTCTTGCCTATGTTAGCCACGTGGCTCGGTACCTTATTTGGCGAGGCAGTCACATCTTGCTTCTTCTGTGACTAGGTCAGGACTGCCGACCAGGAGTTACTTCTTTCCACAATTTTTTTGTTCTCATTGACCCGCATCTACTTCCTGTCTGGTTATCCTGCCTATACTTCCTGCCTGGCTACTAGCCAATCAGCGTTTATTTAAAATATAGTTGACAGAATACAGACCATTGTCCCATACCACCGCCTTTTCCCAAGGCTCTTTTTACTTCCTCTATATTAATTCAACCTTCTGATAGAGAGCAAATCTACTTTCTACTACTACCATGCTGCTTCTTAGCTGAGCCTGGCCCTATAACTGGAGATGTGTTTGGAGGGCTACCAAACTCCTAAAGTCGCAGAGACCAATGGCCAGGGAGGCTGTGTTCAGGGTGTTCCTCGGTGTCGTTTTCTAGGATCCCCTCTCATTGCTAGGGAAAAGTTTTGTCTCAGAAAAGGCAGTGTCTGTTCCCTTTCAGTTCCCACAGGTTTTCCAAAGAGTAGACACGTATTCGGAGCTGGCGTGTGCCTGATGCTTTTGCCATTTTCCCTCCTTGTGAGTTTTCTCACTTAGATTAATAGAAATCCAAGAAGAGAATCTCAGAATCTTGTTGATTTAACCATTACCTCCCACTCTGAGCCCTTGAGTCCTGGTGGAACTGTTTAGATTATCTTCTGTAAGCCATTGCTTGCAGAGGGTACAAAGAAAACACTGCCTTGCTGTTTCCAAATCTCATATCTTTTTGCTAAATGGTGTATAAAATGTTCACAGGATAATGAGATCCAGGCTCTTTTAAGCAAGAGAAAAATTATAGAAGTGTTGATGGGGAAAATAAAGTAGTTCAGGGCCAAGAAAATGCCATTCCTTAAGCTGTGGCTCTGATATCACACCCAGGCTGCAAGCTTGGAAAGGAAACTGGATGTGGCTTTTGAGGGGGGAACTTGAAGCCAAGAAAGCCAGATGGAGAAGGAAACTGGACACACTGGTGGGAGGACCCTCACTGGACCTCTGAGAACGCTGGAGACTGCCGTGGACAGCATCTCCCAACCTGAGTTTGAGAACACAGGCTGGAATAGCCTTGTAGGTAAAAACAAAATAATTAGTCATTGGAGTTTTAAAGAATAAAACTTAAAAAAAAAAAGCAACTGAGTAACAGGTGAGTTTAAAGGGAGGCGCTGTGTGCTGCAACAGGCTGTTTCTGCCACTCAGGGCTGCAGCATCTCCTTGCTGGGGGCCAGAGTTCTCCTTGAGCCCAGCCTTTCCTGTTACTTAATATCTTGCGATTCCTTCTTGCTGGAGGCAGAAGTTTGGAAATGGAACAAAGTGGTGCTTTTAATTACAGAGTTTAATATTTAAAAAAATGAAGGAATGGGTTTCTTCTATAACTTCTCCAGTCATTACCTCACCTACGTTGCTGGTATTGTTACAGAAAATCAGACGCTCAGGTGAAGGCGTTATCCTATTCAAAAGGACAAAATTGTTCTCACTCAGGGGAGTTTGCTTACAAAACTGGGCCTTCTGTGTGGTAGGTAACGTTAGGTGAGGACAAACTGCTTTGGAGGAGCTACAGAAATATCAAGTGGTTTTCATGCCTTTTAATTAAGCACGCTTACAATCCCCAGCTGCCTTCTCAAACTCAGGAAAAGCCTTCCAGAACACCTCCCGGTCCTTGACTCTTTTCAAGCTAGCGGGACTCAGATGTAAGAGTCAGGCTTCTCAGACCGCGCCAAGAGAGCACAGCAGTTTTGTGGCACTCTTTCGTCAGTCCACTGTCTCCGGTTTGCAGCAAGCACAGTCGGACCAGCAAATAGCACTGGCCTGCTCAGATGAGACAGGCTGGGTAACCTTTACCTTCTCTGTGTTTCTGATTTCTCATCTATCAGATGAGGAAAATAATGTGCACTTCACACGGTTGTCAAAGGATTAAATGAGACATTTTATTCTAAAGTATCTGACATACCCACGCTGAACATGCTTAATATACATTATTTTCCTATTTCCCCCTTCATGTGCATATATACTGACAACATCAGTCTCTTTTATGTGTAGAGCTGATGCTGTTAACTTTATTAAGCAAGCCTTTTCCATTAAGCATTTATTCTTATTCATTAGCTTGGAGGACTGGCACACAAAGATATTAAATTATTTACTCAAGTTTAATGAATGAAATTGAAAACCTTTTTCCCCTGCTTAACATGAATGTGCCCTTTTCAGTATGCAGAGCCTTGTTGCATTTATTCAGAAGCTATTGCTAAGTGCTTAGTTTGGAACACAGGATTAATGAGCCCGGAGACATGGCGTTGGTCACCATGGCGACTGAACCAGCTTTCCTCTGTTCCAAGCTCAAACAACGAATGAGGGATGCTTAGCTCTGGCCTTCAGTATGTAGCTGGGTGTTCTTTTTCATATATCTGACTCACCATTGCTGCTTCCAATTACTCCTTAATTCCCTTGGAAAAATAAATAAATAAAAAGAATATCCCTGGTTCTTTAGGGCTGTGCTTCTTTAGCTCCACCACCTAACATCGGCCTGAATACATTCATCTCCCCCTCCGCTTCCAGACACCTGAGTCTCATTATTCTTCAGTACGTAAGTGCCTGCCATTCTTTTGGGTGTCTAACAAATGCGGCTGCCCACGTGTCCTGGTCTCTCAGACTTTGGATCTCACTGCCTTTGGTGACTTTCCCTCCCCTCTGACTCCCACTCACAATCAAGCCTGGACTGAGTCATTAATGAGACTGGTTGGCCTCTGGCAATCACCAAGTCACACGTCCAAATCTCTGACGTCAATTGTCTTTCCATCTTGCCTTGTTCCTTCTTCCCCACGTTCTCTTTGTCCATTCGGAGTTCCTCGTTTTCAGTTAGTCCCCTACAGATAGCTCTGTATCCTGCCTTTTCAGTTCCTCTACTGCCGAAACTTTAAATCCCCTGCCCTTCATCACAGCATCTGCTTATGCTGCCAGTGGCACTGGTCTGAGGCAGCTGAGGTGCAGTCCCGGTGCCTGCTCCCCAAGCAGCTGAAGGCCGTGTGGCGAGAACCACACAGCTGCTATGGGTGTCTTCAGAACAAGCCTGACACTGTCACAAAGGCCAGCAGGAAAATTCAGCTGGCCCCTCTAGGTGGTCCAGCATTTGTTGCCAATCAGTATCCCAAATGTCTTTCTCCCAGTATTTAATCATTGTCCTTCCCAGGTTTTTTTATGACTCGGTTTAATAAGAGAATGTCGTGCAAATGGAGACTTCTTCAAACCCTAAAAACTCACATATCAGCTCTCATCCTCCTTCTTTTCTCTCTGGTTCATGACAGAACCGGGGTTTTCCTCACCAAAGGCAACCTTATACCTTGTCTGGACCCCATTACCCAAACTTCTCAAATACCCCACATCATAAACTGTCCCTCTCTCCTTCCTGTTTTCAAACTTTGAACTTTAAATTCCAGTGGAATTTCCAACATGTTTTACATTCAGGTGTTACATAAAAAGAAACAAACATCTTTCTCTTGCCCCCTCCCCACAGGACTTCTTTAAAGTTTTGTGCTCTCTCATGGTCAACTTCACTTTGGCATAGGACACTGATACAGTCCTATGAGACTATAGCAATGTCCTATGAGACTACAGCAATGTCCTATGAGACTACAGCAATGTCCTATGAGACTACAGCAATGTCCTATGAGACTATAGCAATATCCTACGGGGACATAGGACACAGCATGCATTTTAGCCGCCACACTCTTGGAGAGTGGCCTTCAGAGTGAAGGGCTGTTTTCAGGTCTCACACAGGAGCAGATTTTGGCAAAACGGAGGAGGTAATATCCCAGAGTGCTAGTGTGTTTACTGTATTTGTACTACCTGTGACCCACCATCTAGAATACTGGCAATTTGACCTTGAACCTCTAGGAAGAAGGTTTTTTTTTAGATTTTTTCCTTTAGGGAAACAAACAAAAACAACCTCAAACTACTAATCTAGCCAAATTCCCTAGAGTGAGTGAAGCTAATTATTAACAAAGTTCGCTTGGACGTCAGTCACTCCATCTTAAATGCAGGGAGACAGCCAAAGGTTCTAAGACAACCGGACAGTCTGGAGCAAACCTTTCAGAAAGCAAGCACAGAAGTAAAGACCTGTAGGACAAGAAAAAAACTCAAAGTAGTCACAGGAGCAGGGCAGAAGACTAATACTCAAATGACAGCAATTTACCAAAGAGGACATAAAAAGCTGGGAAGAATCATGCAGAAAAGCAGTCAGGGGCATTTCCCAGAATGGAGAGAAGCATTGCAGGTGCAAGAAGGACCTGGGAAAGGAGAGGAGCAGACATGCACCAAGGCAGACCTTTGGGGAATTTCAGATAAAGGGAAGAAAGAAAATCCTGGACTCTCCAGGAAAAACATATCATAGATCACAAGTGAAGACTGAAAAATAAAATGGCTTCAGGTTTTCCAGCTCCATCTTGAAAAGCAGAGGCTGTGGAAGAATGCTTTTACCATGCTCGAGGGAAGTTATTATGAACCTGGGCTTCTCTGCCAGTCAAGGAAGCGTAATTGCCCTGAGTGGTGTTTATCATCTCCAGCATGATTTCTCAGCACTCTCGTTATGGATATGACAGCTCAAAAAGCAACAAACTGACATCATTTAGGGAGGGGAGCTCTGCCCTAAAGAGAAGAGAGAGGCCAGGATGGCAAGGAAAGGTCCCTGGGATGGCAGCGGTTCCCAGGCCAACTAAAAGATCTGGAAGGGAACTTTTTTATTCTTCAGGAAATGAAGTTGATTAAAATATTCACTGAGGTTAAATATTTTTTAAACTTATAGCAAAAATGGGCTTAAAATATCAGTGAGTACTATATATTTGCTTAGAGAGAAATCTAAGCAAAACAAGGATTAAATAATGATTTTTTAAGATATTTTTTATCCTAGTAACGCTCTTTATGGTTATAATGTAAGTACTTTGGTAACCTGGGAAGAGGAAAGGGCCTATTGCAGACAGGCGTCCCCAAAAGAGGGAGAAGACACCCTCATCATGCCCTCATCATACTGCTGTAGCTTTCATTACCAAAACTTATACTGTCACATCTTCTCTGTTCTTATACATAAATAATTTGTAGTTATTTGGCAACAGATAAGCACCAGACTAATCAAACTGGAGAAGTAAAAGCAGTTACCTCCGGGGAAAACAGTAATCGGGTACTGCATTCCTCATAACGAACCTTGAGTATAACGTCTTAATATTTTCCAGATAGCTTGTTCCTTCCAATCTCTAATAAAGAGATTACATACATCTTCTGGATTTCTTTAATTGCTTGTGATCTTAGAGATCATCTTCTACTACTACGCTCTCTTATTTCTAGTATATAGAAATTCGGTTGATTTATTGTAGAATGGTTAAAATGCAGGACAAATGTTAGCTCAGTTATTAGTTGTAACCATTCAGTGGTGGGTTAGCTCAGGCTTCCTTATGTAGACAGAGTTATGTGAAATGATGCCAGTTTTTCTCCTTCTTTTTGCTTGTCATACATTATTTATTCCTCTTTTCTCTTTAGGCTGAGACACCCCCCTCCCACCAGGACAGAGCTGAAGAGAATGCTTTGGAGGTCCACCACTGAGGGATCACAGATTTTTCCACGGTTCTGCTGAAGCCTATATTTTATAAAGTGTGTGATGATTCCCCACTAAGGATACAGTGGGACTGGAGAAACTGGTGTCTGCTGGCTCTGAGATAGGGACCAGCAATTTATTCCGTTCTCTCATTCAGTACAGGAGACAAGGTGAGAGAAGGCAACGTTCAGAAGACAAGGCAATTCAGAGCTACTCTCTGCCGTCTGGTGGAGGAAAGGCTCTGAGCAGGGGGCAGTTGCAAGTGTCATCACCTATAATTTACTCTTTGTGCAGTAAGAGATTTTTTTTTTCCCCTCTGTGTGTGTTGTTGTTGTTTTTTTTTAATTTTTGATGGTGACATAATTTCCTTTAAAAATAATTTTAACAAATAATGTCAACTTAAAGAAAAAATTGAATTCAAATTGCCTAGGTATAGTTGCAATACAAGAGAAGCGGCAAGCATGTTTGGAGCGGCCTGCAAGTGAAAGCAGCAGCCAGATTTGTGCCGCCGCAATGCGCAGCACAGCGGTGGGAAGGTGAGCCGCAGTGAGTTGGGGAGAGAGACGTCTGTCCAGCAGGTGTGTGCCTGTGTCCTTGTTCAAATGAAGACCTTTCTAAAGGCGGGGTCTTCTTCACATTGCCCCTGTGCTACGTCCTCAGGTAAATTTTCCTCCTCCTGCCGGGATTTGCTTCACGTTGCACCAAGCGAGCAGTGCTCACTTTTCTCATAGGGAAGGGGATAGATAGAAATAAAGAAGTGCTTAGGAGCCGGCCAAACCTGACCTGAATCTCTTTATTCATAGGGAAATGCGGGAAGCTAAGAACAGACATTTTCGCTGAAGTAAATAAGCCCTCTCAACTGATGAGCGCCATTATACTAATACCAAAGGAAACAAAGGCCAGAAGATGGCGGCATTAAGTAGGAAGGCAAACAAAAAATAGCAGGCAAAATCCAGCGTGGGACAAAGCCGGCTCCACAACAGTGAAAAAAAAAAATCAGGACAAAATCCTTTAAGAGAAAATTGCATGCAATTTTTCGGACTCAATTAGCCTTTTCCTCAAAGAGCCCATTAAATAGCAAATGGAATTGCGTCGGTTTTTAGTTGCCATGGCACTACTTCTTCCTCTAATGGACTTCTCTTGTCCTGAGCCTCACGTTAGCCTGGCTTATTTTCCTTGCTTGTGCGCTGTCTCAATTCCCTCTGTCCAGTCATAAAGAGACATATGTGACTTCTTCCCCAAAGAGACTAAACATAATCTCAGGAGGACAGAATTCAGCCCTCAGCTGAATGCCCTGGAGACCAGGGGTGTGAAACTGACGGGGGGGGGTCCTTTCATTAGCTGTGAACAGGACAGTTTGCGCTATTTCTCAGCTAGAGGGTGCAACCATGTACTCAGGACTCCTGGAGTTTGGCAAGTGCTGCCCTCTGGGCTGAGAACATAAAGATGACCAGAAAAGCACACAGGTTCCTCAGTCTTCTAGAATCTTCAGACCAGAGGACTGGCCCACATCTGCTTTTCCTTCATCCAAAGAAATGGAAAACAAAACAAACACAAAAACAAAAACCAAAAGACAAAAACAAAACCTCCCAATTATGCCATATTCAATTTTGCTTTTCTATTGATTCCTATTTACCAGGTATCATACTTCAAAATAGGTAGAGGGTTATAAAGCTCAGGTGCTAAAATGGTGTGTGAGGCCATGCACTCAGAACCGCACACCCTGTAATCTCGGAACTCAGGGGTAGAGGCGGGAAAACAGAGCTTCACGGTCATCCTGGGTTCCATACTAAGGACCGCTTGGCATATCTGACACAACAACCACAAAGTCATAAAACCAAGGGTCATTAAGTTAATTATAGATGTGCCTTTAAAAAAATTACTTAGGGGCAGAGAGATGGTTCAGATGGTTCAAGATGAGCCCACACAATGGAAGAAGACAACCATCTCCCAAAAGTCGCTCTCCGAGGTCTACACAATAACAATACGAAATATGTTAGCGTGTGTGTGTGCACGCACACACACACACACACACACACACACACCAAAGACAGAGCAAAACATCAGATACTATTAAATATTAGCTTTGATGTTTGATGAATAATTTAGATATTATTTCCTGATACACTTAGTCACATGTAATTTTTAGAAAAATATATCTATACAGGTCATACTCTCCTATAAAAGGAGACTTAAAAATATTAAAAATTAGCCAAATCCAGTAGCCCAGGCCTGTAGTCCCAGCACACAAGATGCTGAGACAAGAGCACTCATACAGGTTGGAGGCTGCCTTAGACTGAGTACCTGGCCAGCCAGAGCTACAAGGTAAGACTAGATAGATAGATAGATAGATAGATAGATAGATAGATAGATAGATAGATAGATACCTGTGCATACAAATAAACACTCTTATCCATAGTTTAATGGAATGCAGACAGCATAACAAAATGTTCTATTAACTAGATGAGTATTTTTAAAATTTTAGTAGTATACATGACTCTATTGTGGTGAAAGAAAATCAGATATTTCTTAAGATTTTAAATATATGTGTGTAAATATGTCTAAATACACATATACATCATATATGAATATAAACATTATATAGTATATAAAATATATAATAATAAATGCAATATATAATGTATATAAAGCTTGGAAGTTCCAGTATACAGTTTGCAAATTATATGTGTTTTAAATTATTTCTTTAACCAATCAAAACTTCTAACACGAAAGTATTAAGTGGATATGTTCTAAGACCTGCAGGATGGAACCAGGCCCAGTCCTAAATTCATGTGAAGTGTGCTCAGCTTGCCTTTTCTGACCTCTCCAGCTCTCTGAAGCCTTCTTGGGAGGGGACAGCTAAAGCTTGAATTTGAGCCTGGGAAAAAAATAGGGACCCTGGATCGAAAACTTGCCTGTCCAAAATGAATCTCTAATCCCAGAAGTCGGGTTCTCTAGTTAAAGCTGCCATGTCCTATGTTGCCCAGGTGTGTGAGCCTTGTTTGGCCACTAGGTGCCTAGCTCTCCGCTGTTGACAGCTTCCGAGAAAGGCAGACTCATCCCCGGCGGTGCGGCCACTGCTAGGCAGCCCAGGCTCCACTAGATGGCCCCACAACCACGCTTATACGGAAGCACTAATTGGACTCTGAATTGCTTTAAAAAGAAAAAAAAAAGGACAAGTTGGAAGGGAAAATAGATTAGGGATAATTGGGGAGATTTAGAAGAGAAAAATAGATGATATACATCATCATATTTCATTTGTGCGTGTATGATTTCTCAACGTTGAAAAACAGGAAATGAGGGTTTGAGAGCGGTCAGAACACTCTGCTTGCGTGTTCCTCCTGCCCTTGCTAATAGCATAGCAAGTCTACAATTTCTTATGACAAAAAATCTAAAGTTTAAACTAAAATATGAGGAAAATTTGAAACTCAATCTAACATGAGTGAGGATGTAAATATAAAATGTGGAGCCAGCGCATAGAAACTGAGTGAGCTGCTAAGCTGACTCACCCATCCCCCTCCCTGTCTTTCTCTTCTCCTCCTCTCCCACTTTCTCTCTCTTGCTCCTCCTTGCTCACTTTCCCTCTCTCTGTTACTCTTTCTGTCTCTCTGTCTTGCACTGTCTCTCTTTCTCTCTGTGTGTCTCTGTCACTCTCTCTGTCTCTGTCTCTCTATCCCACTCTGTCTCTCTCTGTGTTTCTGTCACTCTCTCTGTCTCTCTATCCCACTCTGTCTCTCTCTGTGTCTCTGTCACTCTCTCTGTATCTCTATCCCACTCTGCCTCTCTCTGTGTCTCTGTCTTGCACTCTCTCTTGCTCACATTATCTCGCTCTGTCTCCCTGTCTCTCTTCCCCTCACTCTCAGTCTTGCCCTCGCCACCCTCCCTCTCATTCTCCCTCCCCCTCCTGTTTCCCCTCCCTCATCAGAAGCAACAGCCAGGTTGACAGCCTCTCATCATTCCCACAGTTTGAGAAGCAGCTTCTAGGTCTCAGGACTCTTTGCCCACCTCTTAAATAAGGTTTTCTTACATTCCTCCTCATGCTCGTGAAAATGTCTACCTTTTCTGCTCTCCCTCCTCTTTGCTGATGACTTTGCACACATTATGAAGGGGGAACTCATCAGATTTGAACAGCCCCATCTTACCATCACCAAATCTGCCCTGGCGTTGGAGAGCGCCTTTTAGGATGGGCTTGTTCACAACGGTGATGTCTGATGATCTGCAGCCTTCTCAGCTTTGGAGAACTGGACCCCTGAAAGGCGACTAAAGTAACCCCAAAGTACCCATCCTCTGCAACTGTCCTCTGATATCCCTGCAGCCCCCTTTATCCCCAGCTGCAGCAGTGGCCTCCTGTGGCCTCCCTGGTTGGGAGTCATAGTCAGACTATCCTTGCATTCAGTTCTGCAGACAGACTTCTTTCAACAGTTCCCAAACCATGCGCTTCAAACACCATTTACACCCTACCAGTCTAACCTGGCTTCCACGCCATTTCTTCAAACTAGTTTTTGTTCAGTTTTGTTGTTCATCAGAGTTAACCTGCCACCCGGTTTAGGGAATATCTCATTTAATCTTGATAGCTTTTCCTGTAGGTGACTAGTTCCAGCTTCTCAAACTTACCTCTTTCTGTTTTACTGTAAGCAGGCTCAGGTCTCCAATTTCTCTTTCGGCTCCTCCCACTCTCCTTCACTGGCTCCTCCATACACTCTGGCTACTTAAATGCTAGCATTTATCATAACTTTGTCTACACTCATTCTTTTTAATTGATGTCATTGCCTCTTTTGTTTTTAGACACTTTCTCACTGATCTTTATAGCCTTAACTGGCCTGAAACCTATCATCCTCCTGTCTCAATCTCTCAAGTGCATTTCAGGACTGCATTAGTTAGCTAATTAGCGAGCCCATGTCATGAAAAACAGAGAGAGAGAGAAATGAGAAGAGGGGGAGGAGAGGGAAGGAAAAAGGAAGGGAAGGAAGGAAGGGGAAGAGGAGGGAATGAAATAGGGAAAGAAGGGAAAGGGGGGGAAAAGAGAGATCAGGAATAAAAAAAGGAAACACAAGATAGTCTGTGTGCACACCGCAGATCCGGTAAAGGATTTCTGTCCAGAATAACCAAGCAACATGCAGCTCATTCATTTAAAAAAGGAGTAAATGAATTAAACAGATATTCCTCCAAAGTGAATATCTACCAAATAAACATATGACATTCACAGCATCCTTAAGGAAATCCAAACTAAAACCACAAGGAGATACTGTTGCATACTTATTGGCGAGCCAAACTATTTGTCTTAGTTTATCAGTTTTGGCAAGAATAGCAAGCAACTGGAGCTCTCACACATTGCTGGTAGAAATACAAAGTGGTCCAGGCACTTTGGGAAACAGGGTATCAGTGCTACCCATCCATCTTCTCAACCCTAGATATTTATTACAAGGAAACAGAAATATGTTCAACTATAGGAGCCTACATGCAAGTGCTTACATCCATGGTTCTCCAAAGCTGACAAGCCCTTGCCTGAAGAATGTGCAAAATGCATTTCATGTCTACAGGGGATACTATCTAGTGAACAGCAAGTATTTGATCCAGAGAAGTCTGATATTCACTCTTAATGTCAATGATGTTTTCTCTGTGACAGCACTTCCCTATTCTATAATTAAAGTTTATTTTGTTAATATTACATCCTCCACTACTAATATATATATATATATATATATACATATATTTGCATTTACATCTATACATACATGTAAGTTGAGAGCAGAAACTGTTTTCTCTTTGTCACCACAAAACCTAACATATAATAAGCAAGTTAAGTAACTGAAAATCAATACAATGCTTGATTAATTACGATTCATTACTTCCTGAAAAATTAAAATTCAATGTGATCATCACTGAATGATCTCAGTGCGTAACACACACACACACACACACACACACACACACACACACACACTAAAACCAAAAGAAATATAAATACTCATGTATGTGACGATTTCATACCCTGAATCAGGTTGAGGGTACTGGAATGCCTATCCCATTGCCTGAGACAAGGAAAGATGACCAAGTCCCCAAACCATGTGTGTGTAAACCACACATCAAACCTGTTTGTATAAACACACATCGGCCACCTGGCAAGTCTTACCTCGCCGCACCAACTGCTTGGCACAGAGGATGGAGTCTGGCGTGGTACAGAAGTGCAGAGCAGTGTGTCCACTCAGGGAGTAGCAGTTGAGTTTCGCGCCGCGGTCACAGAGGACCTTCACGCATTCGAGGTGGGCCATTTCACAAGCCACGTGCAGAGGGGTCTTCCCGTTCGGCCGGCAGTTGATGGTAGCATTGTGGTCCAGCAGTACCATCAGGCTCTCCACATGGCCGAACAAGACTGCGAGGTGCAGGCCTGTTGCCCAGGAAGACTTCAGCTTATAACTGGGCAACCAATAGCCTGAAAAGGAAATGAAAGGAAGTTGTTAACTTTTGAGCCAGTGTCTCTCCCTGTCTTCTGGAGATTTTGACAAGCTGTTTTATTTTGGTCACATCTAATTGAAGGGTAAAATAGATCACAAACTCGTCCCTGGCAGCTGATGAGACTCCCAGTGCCGTGTTCTGAGGATTGCCTTGGGTCAGGCTTTTTCCAACTCTTGTTGCTTCTATGGCTCCTAGTCTCCTAGTCCCTTTACTTTGACTTCCTATGTCTCAAAGAACACTTTAGCTTAACCTGGCCATGTCTGTGCTTGTGTTTTATTTTATAGGCTGTGTTACATGAGACACTATAAGAATGTCTTCACTTCAAGACGTTTTCAGTTTGTTTGAATTGTTCCAAAGTTACAGCCTTATAAATTCCGTTCATGTCCATTTTTATTCCTGTGTGTATTGTTGTCACTCAGGGTGTGATTTGATTGAATTTTTAAAAATTTCTTTTACCAATATTTTGCCTGGCTGTTGGTTTATTCAGTATCTCTTTCTAAAGAAAACCTTGGAGCAAATCACACATTTTTATTCGAGATTTATTAATGATCTACAAAACTAAAGGGGAAAGATAAATAAGAGAGGGTCACAGGACATAAACTCAGCACTCACACTAGAACAGCACTGTAGTGTTGTCTTTAAAGTTCTTAGCATCCAAAACAAACCAGGAACCCAGATGTGTCTCATACACAACAGTGTCCAAATTAGGCACAAATTAGCCAAGAGAACGGTCTCAAGAACTAAGATCTTAGACAAATTATTCTCACTACTTAAAATGTTCTTCTTTCTCCTTTCTTCTTAAAAGAAGGTCTCACTGTGTAGCCCAGATGGTCTTTGAACTCACAACAATTCTCCTGCCTCAGCTTTTCTAGCACTGGGTCCACAGGTGTGCTCCACCATGCCCAGTTTATCCCAATTCTTATACTCAATATTCTTCAGCAAACAACTTGCAGTGACAGTTTCTCTAAGAACTTAAAGGAACTGGTTCTGAACCTAAAAATCAGAGTGTAGTTTGCCTGCTTCCTAGTGGCAAAGTTGAGGTGCCATCACCCTGCAGCTGATTGGAAACTCACACCCACTCCCACATAGGACAGAAGAAATGATCCTGAAAGAGACAGCAGACAGCTGATTAAGAAAACTCCTTTTTGATGTCAGATAAAAGAAACACAGGATGGGAAGACCATCTAGCCCAAGCTTCCCATTTTCCAGACAAGAAGACAGCCCCTTTCTCCGCCTGCTGGAGCCTCAGAAACTCATGGACTGTGGCCATCTGCCCCGTGGGGTTTCCACTGTCTTTGTCTCTGTGGAAATGCTGTAGGTTTAGAGCCAAGCCTGAGATACAGATCACACTCACGCACGGAAAGGAAGCTGCTCTTGAGTGCATCTGTAGCATGTCCCATTGCTGGCGTGGAAAAGCATATGTTTGCTTATGGTGTTTCAACTTTTTCTACCTGGCATCATGTATTTGTCTGTGCCCCTTGCGGGCTGACTGTGGGGACAGGTGACTGCAGGCTCAGGCTATGCTTATGTCTGCATTTAATCTGTGTTGTAAATGGGTGGAGAGGTGCGTGTTTTGTTCCCCAGCCGCCTGGCTCCCAAGCCCCCAGCTGCTGGCCCGCTCAGCCGCTGGTTGCTTGCTTATGCCCGAAATAACCACAGGAGAACTGTATTTATTCAAATAGTGCCTTGCCCATTATCTCTAGCCTCTTCCCAGCTAGCCCTCACCTCATAAACTAACCCATTATAAAAGTCTGTAAGTCACCACGTGGTGACTTACCAGAAAGGTCTAACCTGCATCCATCTGCGATGGTGGCTCGAGGCATCTGGCCACTTCCTTCTCTCTTCCCAGAACTTCCTTTCTGTCTACTCCACCCACCTAAAAGCTGGCCTATCCTACAAGCAAGGCGGAGTCTTTATTTAACCAATCAAAGCACAGAGATACAGAAGACCCTCCTACAAATCTGCACTTCAGAACTTTGGTGGTAGACTTGGAGATGAGTTTGGGAGAGTCTAGACAACTCAACCTGCAGCAAAGCGGGAAAGCCAGCTGTGCTGAGCCGAGAACAGAACAGCCCGTAGCAAGGAGTCCACCCTTACAACCAGGCTGAAGCGGGGGTTCTCTATGAGGAAGAAGCCCCAGATCCGAGGTCACATGCACTTCTGAAACCAATTCACGTGCTATTGTTAATGTTGATATGAGAATTTGCTCATGCAGACATGCCTGCGTGTGCACGCACACACACAAGTATATAATCACCGATAGTCACAGTGTGCCAGAAGAAAGGGAAGGGAATTCACTGTGTACACCAGCCTTTTTTCTCACAGTACACTCTTCCTGTACTAGAATGTGGATTCCTCTTGATGTTTACCTTTGGAAGGCACTGCTCTATGCACTTCTGCAGAGGCCAGTTGCCACTGAACTGTATTCTCAGACTGCACAGAGGTGCAAGCTGGAAAGGAAGAAGAAGAGGGAGACCAAGCCCTTGGGAGAAGGGAAGTGTGTGAAGACAGTGCTGCCTCCCTCTGGGGAAAGTCACTCATATTCCCGTGTCTAGAAGTTGTAGGCATAGGTACCTGTTCAGGAATGCTTGACTTAACTGCAAAGGGGCTGAGACAGGAGCAAGGCCATTCCCTACACACAGACTCCACTCTGAACTCCCCAGCGCAGGCCGTTCACACAGCCACCTGTAGCATTCGCTGCCATTGCTCCTCTTCCTCACTCTGTGATACACAGTCTGCTTATGCAGTCCGTCTTCAGCGTCCTGGCAGAGCCTGCATGGAGGATCCTTAGTGTGGGTGGAGACAGGATGGTGGGACACACCATGTTCATACAACCACTAGTGTCAGGGGCCACACTCTCTAAGTCTGTTGTTCCTACACTGGCTCCGTAACTCAGGAGTAGCACCTGGTTCTGCGATCCATATGGCAAGTGTCGCAGTGATACGCTGGCTTGTGACAAACGCAGGAGAGTTGGTGAAGAAAATGTGATCTTTTCTGTAGATATCATGGAGCTTTCTTTAAGCCATAAAAAAGAATAAAGTTATATTGTTTGCAGAAAATAGATAAGATTGGAAACATTCGCAGTAAGTCAGTCTCAGAAAGGACATACTCTCTCATTTTGTCCCCTGGATGTCGTATAGTATATGGACATATGTGCACAGACTAAATGATGTGGAAATGAAATTGTTCAGGGGAACAAAAGAGACTAATGGGAAGAGCAAAAAGAGGAAGGGAGGGAGGGAGAATTGGGTGGGAGCAGAAGAGAATATGTTTGTATATCGTGTGTGTGTGTGTGTGTGTGTGTGTGTGTGTGGTGTGTGTGTGTGTGTGTGTGTGTGTGTGTGTGTGTGTAAGGAAGAAACAACTTTCAACTTTAAAATGTAACAAAAAACTCTTTTTTTAACTCTCAAACTCCAATCTCCCCTCTCTGTCAAAATCTGTTGGAAACTGCCTCTGATCATCAGTTCTCCCGACACAGCTAAAAATTGTAAAGAAATTTTAGAAGTTTCACAGTTACATAAAAATGCAGACCTAACCCTCATGGGCACTTCTGAGTGTTTAACTCAAATCTGAAGCTAAAGTCATAGGTTCGCAAAGCTAGGCAGAAAGCCCCTCACTCAAGAAACTTGGTGAGGAAGGAAGGTCTACAGCCCACTGTAGAAACAGGGCGTAGTTTCAGCTCCAGCACTTGGAGAGGACACACATCTGTGGTTAAACTAAAGCTGAACCCAGGCTCCGCAACAGTTATCAGCACTGATGTTATCCAAGGAAAACCAGCCCCAAGCTGCCTCTGGCTGCCACCAAGCTCACACACACTGCTGCAGCTAGGTTAGCAGACATTTCCTCTGACCATGTCCTCATCTTTACACAGCCCCGAAAGAATAGAGAGCCAAGCGCAGCTCCAGGCTGCTGTTTCACTAGTTAATGTTCTCAGGATAACTCTCAGAGACTCCCTAGAGAAGGGGAGCGGCAAACCAGCCTGAAACACCAAGTTTTAAGGAGAGAAACTTTTCTAGCAACTAGGAAAGAGGAAGCTCCCTGGGCCTGTAACACAAAAAAGGGAACGTTAACTTTCTGAAGACAGGAGAAAAAGAGGTGAGAAAGAGATCATTTGTTAACAATAAGAAGCTCCCATGATAAGCTGCTACTTAGGAAACTAGATAGAAGGCCTGCCAGAAACTTTTCAAGTGAAAACAAATTCATTGGTTATTTTAACTAAAAATATGATTACCGTGCAAGGCACCGGAAGAGGCTATGGGTCATAGACAAAGCACTTAAACCTCATTGTTACCCTGATTTAAAAAAGGGTGTTCATTAACCTTGCTGACTAGGAAGCTCCGTACCAGAGATCTGTTATCCCGTTTGTCTCAGTAGGAAGCGGAAGCAGAAGAACCAAAGTGTATAGCTGGGAAAAGCGTGAAAAACAGCGTTTTCAACATCCATCCATGGCTCTTGTACAAACAGTGGGAACCAACGTGACGAGGTGAGACCTTACCTTATTTCACTTTGCCCCAAAGAGTTTTGACTTGTCTCAGAATAAACTGTGTCAGTACAGCCCTTAAAGATTCGCCTGCAGTAGTTAAAAATTCACTGGGTATTCATGATGTCTTTGTGTCATTGTTTTTAAAAGGATTACCTGGGGCCTGGGGCCATTGAGGTGGCTGATCTAGGGCTTGTTGCCAAGCTGGAGCACCTGAGTTTGAACCTCATGACTCACGTGGTAGAAGGAGAGAACCACCGAGTGTCTTCTTGTCTCCACGATGTGTTGGGTTCACATTCACACACAGTAAATAAATGCTTAAAAGCGAAATGATGGGCCAGTAATTTTTTTTTTTTTTTTTTTGGTTCTCAAAACTGCCCGACTCTGCCAGAGTTGTCCCAAATGCAGGCCAGCACATTTTGATTATTAGCTTTCCAAAGTGAGCTTTTTAAGTGCGCAAACTGAAGATTTCATGGAAAGCTGAGAATGGCAGGGTGTTGAGGAGAGAGTGGGCTCTGACTTGAAGAATGAGCACTAAGGTAGACCCCAGCGCAGACTGAGAGTTGCTGTGGGCAGTGCATTATGTGTGGCCTTTGAGAAGATAAGAGCCCTCTGATCCGATACCTCAACTCTCCAATCCTTGCAAAATAGAGTCTCTTAGAGGGTCATCTTTTAATGACTGGTGCACTTAATCCACTTTAGCCTAGAGTTGGGGGATATTTACATTCTGTGTCCATTTCTTTGCCAGTGGCATTCTGAGCTCTGAGTCCAGCACTCACACAGTGACCTCAACGTTAGATGGCACATGATGTATTTAGGAACAAATTCAACCACTTTTTGAAATCCCATGGAAAAGAATACAGCGTGTTTTAAAGGAAACTAAAATTACCTAAGGGTTAATTGCAGACCAGCTAACTCCCTGACGATAATTGACTGTTGAATAAAGAATCATTTTCTCAGCTGTGTAAGAAAGTTTAAAGGTGACCATAACTGTCACCCATATTACATGTTGCTTCATTTATTCCACGAAGACACCTGAGCAGGAGGTACCCACTCTTTGAGAATAAACGACTATGTTCCCTTTCTGAGAGTGGGTATGAGTGAAGGGGCTTCTCCCCCTCTTTTATAAAAATGAATCAAACTCACGGGGGGCGGGGGGCCTTGTGAATTTTGCTTGTTCACTTTTAAGAGTACAGCTTTCCCATGTACTTAAAAAAAATCAAAGAATAACATGTAGCCTTTCAATGTTCTAAAATTCTGCTTTTAGTTAATGAAAAAGAAAAAAAAAGTATCAAACAGTAACTCAGCCACACATCTTTCAAAGCCCCACAGAGGTGGTTCACGTCCTTTAGACAAACCCCAGAAGGAGCTGACTGGATAATTAACTGCCCAGTTGTAGACCGCCCAGCCCCGCACTGTCCTGAGAATTCCTTTGTGAGGTGAGACACTGATATCAGCACTTAGACCCACTTTACTGGGCTAGCAGCAAGGGTTCTATTTACCACTTCCATGCCTACCCTTAGGAGTGAAAGGGCAGGCATGAAGCCTGGAGGCACCTAAAATAAGCTCCCAGTAACTTTGGAGAAAGTAGGAATTTTACCCTAAGGCGTACGACTGGAGGCAGGGCCTTGCATCTTCATGATAAACAGAGAATAAAGTTATTTCAATAAGCACTGTGTGCCCACATGCATGCTGCTCTCATGGACAGTCCAAAAACATAAACCCAAGTCCTGTTTATTTCCGGACAGACTGGGGTTCCCTCTTTTCTTTTGGTGACAGTTTAAATTTCTGCCCCTGATTGAAAGCCACATCCCATAGTCTGAATGCTAGAAAAACAGTCATCACCATCAATAAAAAGTTAACTCCATGAGAACCACAGGAATTTGCTCATTTTGACAACTGAAACACAGTTTCTTCCCATTTGGGGGCTATGACACCATGAGAAATGACAGGATCCGTGTCTGCTGGCCAGGAGCATGCACCTCCAAGTTCCCTTCTCAGAACTTCTGAGTCCTTAGGCTGTCTGCGGGTTTACCTACTCTGGAAATAAAAAAAGGTGGTCTATGCATCTCAGTGTCAAGTAGATTATCGCCTGGCTTGAATCTGGGTCCTACTGTATGTGGCACACACAGACTTTTTTTTTAATCTCTTCAAATATACTTATCGTTTAGATAGTATCATTAAATAAAGGCACAAGGTGCAAGCCATCTAATTATGCAGCATATATTTTTTTCCTTCAGCAGAATTTCTCCATCTTTGCAAAAAAAAAAATTAGACGCCTTCATTTTTCAGACAAAACATCAATGACAAGTAATCATGAGCACAAATCAAAAATGCAGCAACTGGTCTCAAGTATTTTATGCTTCCTCCAGAACTGCAGAGAATTAGATAGAAATAAATGCTACTAGCATTTGTATTTGGAAACTGGTGCCTCTAATGACTGTGTATGGATAGAAAACAGATTTATATTGGGCATAAACATATATCCCCACCCCCATTCCCAAGATTTTCCCACCTATTTTCTTAGGCAAAAATAAGGGTGAGAAGATTATTTCTCTGCTCACCAGATGGCCTAACTACTTAAGTTTTCTCATTAACTAGTTGATTTGAGAAATCAGAATAAATGTGCTAATCTATTTCTTATTTATTAAGCAGGAGTTCCAGAAAGAAAAAAAAACCTTAATAAAATTTTTCTGTTCTAATTTTCATTTTCCTATTTTTTCTTTATGTACAAAGTAGATATTCTGAACTGAGCCCTTCAAAATTTTGAACTATTATTGTAGTCCAGCAGAAAGGAAAAATAAAAGTTAACTTTGTGATATTTTGACTTCAGCGTTTGTTTCTGCACTGAAACCCATAAAAATGACACAGACCATGAAGGTGCCTATGGCCCAGCTTTCTCCATTTATTAACTCTCTAGGTGGAAAAGAAGTCCCGGTTTTCATTCACACAGATATGGTATCTGTAAGTGACTGTTAGCAAAGACTCAGCAGCCTGACCCCCAACAGCCACATTGTCACGCGTAGACCTCAGCAGTCTTTAAGGAGAGTCAGAGATGTTTTCTTTATTCTATACCACTACAGTCACAGGAGAAGACTAACATGCCGTGCATGACAAATGCAACCACCCAGGGTCCCAAATTCCAGGCACAAGAATGGAAAAGAACAGTCAACAGAAATGTGCACAGACAGAAATGTGTATAATATATAAAACAGCCC
>JAQHUG010000532.1:519218-534895 GCA_028555095.1 Dicrostonyx torquatus | reverse complement strand
GCACAGACAGAAATGTGTATAATATATAAAACAGCCCCAAATGCATGTGTGCACAGACAGAAATGTGTATAATATATAAAACAGCCCAAATGCATTATAGTTTTAGAAGGAAGGAAAGATAAAAATTAGAAATAATGTCTAAACAGACACTAATAATAAGAACAAATGCTTTGAAGACAAAAACTGACCTACTGACCTAAAAATCCATTTTATAACAATTTCACAATTACACCTCTACAATTTTTACCTTGTTTGTAAGATGCCAAAACCATATTCTCATCTTCAACTTCAAACACTGTGTCCACATCTATTTGCCTCTGGATTAAAATAGCCTCCAGTTTTCTGAAGTCATTTGACTTTATTGCCTCCAAGAAATTTTTCTTAACTAACTTGGCAGCTCCAGTTTTGCTGGTAGGGGTGATGATGCCGTCCGTCCTCTGCGCCATGTGGAAGCTGAGCCGTGATTTAGCAGGAGAGCAGCACCCAGCACACAGGCAAGCCTGCGGAGTCCACAAACTGCCGGCTAATTTTATCCCAAAGTTATGCTGATCCGTTCTATTTATATAGGGATCATTTCAAACTTCAAAATATCCTCCCAGGCTGTCAGGGAGTTTTCAGGTCGTTTGAACTGCAGATGCGTAAGCAAGTCCCTTCCGCAGTGCGTGGTGTCGATGTGAGGGAAGGCTCCTGTGACACATTTCCGAGCATGAGTTGTCACAATTAGTTCTTATAAGACCAAAGTGAAAGTGTAAGATTTAGAAAGCTCTTAAAGCTCTTTATGTTTTCCCCTCAACAACAACATCTGGTGCCTGGCTGGAGCGCTGGTGTCTTATTCTGACTAACTAATAGCCCCAAATGAGGATTTGGTTCAGTTGTTGATACACGTGCTCCTGAAAACCTTTAATGATTTTGTGAAATGAGCCTGTAAAATTGAGCCGAATTATGCACATCTAAAAACAAACAGAAGGTTTGCCAGTAACCTAGAGTTGAAAAATTTCAATATTATGAAAAAGCAGGGTAGGCTGGTGAAGGGAGTGGGGGAGGGGGTCAACATTTTAGGGAAAAAAGAAGCTGAAGAAACAGGAGAAACAAGCGCAACAAGTGAGCGAGCTGCACTGGATGCTGATTTTTTATTTTTCAGAGCAGTGAGGAAAAGCTGTGTTTTCTATAAAAATGCAGACTTGATGTTACTTTTTAATTTGAGATGGTTGATTTGAAAATGTGTGAATCAGGTATGCAGATTGTGTGAAAAAATATTGTTGGTCCTCACATAATACAATGCATAATCAACTGACCCTGTCTAACACATCCTCCTTTGTCGTGTGTGTGTGTGTGTGTGTGTGTGTGTGTGTGTGTGTGTGTGTGTGTGGTGTGGTGTGTTGCTGGGGATCAAACCCAGGGTGTCTCACACAGTCTTTTTTTCTACTAAGCTAGCAACAGCCAATACCTCTAAAACTTTTGTTTTAAAACAGTTCAGACCTAGAAAGAGGAGCTAGATCAAGAGACAGAGGTAGAAAGAACACAGGAGCCAAATGAGGACAAAGTAAGAAGATGGGAAATGAACAATATGCAGTTCCGCAGTAGATTTAATTGTTTTGTTTTTTCAGCTCCTCTGTGTTAGTTTTTTAACGGAAAAAGTTGAAGAGAAAGATACTCAATTTGATTTACTGATCATCGTTAAAATTAGAGAACTAATAGCAAGTTGTAACTAAACTAAAAATTAGCTGTAACTTGTGTATTGTGAATGAATTCAGACAATCCTTGCAGGAAAATTAGCAGTGTGGATTTTTTCCATTTTCCAATGGTGCAGAAGTCTAGGAACATGATTGTCAATCAGCATCCCTTGTCACTTGACATGCTCACTTGTAGCAGAAATACGCAAACCTGGCAAGTTGTGAGCACATAGCTTAACAAATCATAATGATTTTTGCATTTAATACCCAGACCCACCAGAAATACCCATCACCCACTTCTGTAGCCAAAACACTCACACCAGCAATACCCATTGCCATGACTTCTAACACTGTCCATTAGTTTTACAGAGTTTTTACTTTTATTTGAATTTTTAAAAGTTTGTTAACTTAAGCTTTTGCTGTATGTTTTAAAGTGATGACAGCAGCAAAACTGTTTGAGACCTGGAAACAAGAGGGAGGAGAAGGAGTGAGAGACTGGGAGGGCTTGCTCAGCCTTGGGTTTAGTCCTCAGCGGACAGGTCACATGACTTTCTGCTTCTGTTGAACCTCCATTGAGACTCTTAAGGAAGAACTGCATTTCTTCAGCAGATGCCTACTGAGTGCTACTGTACAGCCATCACTTATCCGGCGTACTGGAAATACAGCAATGAGAGAAACAGACAAAAGTCTCCACTGACGTAGGCTCTTGTGTGCTAATGGCCTGGGTGATTTTCTGTTGCCTGGCCAATGGATTTTTTTTTTCACAAAGTTGCAAACTTTTAAAATTTTATACAGAATCCCTAGTTCATGACAATTGAATAGATCTGATACCCTATCACCAGTATCCCCCATTTTACTTGGCAGTAAAATAAAGGGCAATTTAATTTTATTCCAGACAAAATATGGTCAATCTGAGCCAGATATGTAGCAGCCTCTTTAGATGAGGAGTCATTACCCTAGGAATTAACTATGTCTTTAAGACTTCTGACTTTCCCTGGAAATACTGTGCAGAAACAGTATTTAAAACACTAATATTTAACACCTAGCGTAGACACTATGCCATAAATTACCGGTATGGCCAGACCCATATGAGGCTGGAGAGTAAAGGAGTCCTGAATGGGCTCATAGTCTTCTAAACTCTGTGCAGGGTGTCTCCCCGTTACCTGGGTCTTATTTGGCTCTATTCACATTACAGCTTCCTCTGGCCATAGAATATGTGGTTCCAGTGTTTGCCTCTAGTTATGAGGTCCTCATCCACGGTAGCCACAGGTCTACTTTTAGCACAACTAATTCAGAAGTTGTGTGGCTTTTACCCAGAAACACTGTCACTTCTGCAACTTCTCATCCCCAACCCATATCCGGGGATCATGAAGAACAAGGCTAGCACACTGAGGAATGTGAGCAGGAATGAGAACGGAGTCATTAACCCCTGTATCAACTGGTATCTCGGCTCATAATCCAACAAGACTCCAGAATTCCTGGCTTGAAAAGTCCAAACTGAGACTGTTAATTCCTCTGTAACTTCTGCTTTTTCTCTCAGGGTTGAGTAGCCCAGTGATCTCCCGCCAAAGATAGAGGGATTAGCATTGCATTGTAGAAGAAAGTCTACCATTTGACATCCATCCCCACCCCCGTTCTTGTTTGGCTTTTAAAAGATGCAAGTTCCTTTGGTAAAATAACTCAAAAAAAAAAGTTGTTTTCTTATTGCTTCTGCTGCTGTGGCCACTGTCTTTTGGTTCAGTTTGGTCTGGATGCTGAGGACTGAATGCACAGCCTCACGCCACCCTCCAAACCCTTGTTCTCTTAATACCCAATTTGTTTAACTTTTGTCTTTTTCAAAGTTCAGTTTCATAGCTGTAAAAAGGGAGTGGGTCTTTGTGAATTATTTTGAGAAAGCAAAGTTCATGTGAAGAAATACACAAAATTAAGAAAATTATTTCTGCCATACTGCAAAAAGCAACTTATTGACCGGTTTATCCAAAAACCAAAGAATAATAATCAGAGATTATTTGAATTTAAAAAACAAATAATTTAATTAAATTACCCATCTAAGTCATTGTAACATATCTGAAATATTGTGACTGATTAAAAAAAGAAAGAAAGAAAGAAAACCAACCTAAATCATGTGGTCATCATCTAGACTTAGCTTCAAACAGCCACCCATCCCTTGGGTGACAGGAGGCCAACCTGTGAAATAGCCGTGTTTCACGGCATCTAGTCTGGACTGTCAGGACTGCCCCCCCCCGCCCCCGCCCCTTTGGCTCTTAAAATGAAAGCTCCATCACAGACAATGTGTTTTTTGTTAATGTTTCATGACATGCCTCGGATAGTATCCTCTGGTCTTGATGGTAGGAAGAACTTCCCAACACATGGATAATGTTGAGGCAAGTGGAGCCAAGACCCCCTTGCACTTCCTGGGGTGCTGAGGCAGCAGGCACAAAGGCCTGTTTGCCTGTTTTTTTCAGTGACTGGATATAACAGAAGCTACCCACTGTGTGTCATCTTTGGAACACAAATGGCCCCTTGGTTTATTGTGCCCTATTAAAACATGGATTTAAAAAACTACTAGGCTACAATTGTTAAATGCAACTACAGGGAAGAAATAAGAGGCCAGACTCCTAAAACATATTTTTCAAAGCTGGAATTTCTGTGAAAACAGAATTCCCTGGGCCTCTCTGACTTTCCAGGAGGTGAATCAGGGTACCCTTGCTATGGGCTCACTGACATGCCTTCTGAGACTGCCTGATAATCCCATTCTTATCTGTAATCTCTCAGGACACACTGCAGTGCTTTGTCTGTCATTGTTTCATATAGGTTTCAGATTAAATCTTTGTACAGATCTGCCTTTAGCTCTAGGTTTGCTTGAATTAACAGCTAACGCCGGCAAACACAGTGGAAAATTTCAGCTGTAGCAAGGGTTTCAGCAGAGATCGGACCCAAAATTTTCTATGTCAACAGGCCAGTGCTGTAATTGAAATTGTTGTCATCAATACAATACAATGAAGAAATCAGAAAAACTAAGGAACTCTGCAAGGGAAAACAGCAAAGAATTGCAGGTTCGTGGTTAGTTGTTTTTGTTTTTGTTTTTTTTTCTAGATAACAAGCAGTCCCAAAATTTGTTGGGACTTTGATACAACTTCGTAATCATTTATAATCTTGCATGGCAAGGCTTGCCATGGCTTTGTGATGTCTGAGACCTGAGGTGAAAGATTTGCAGGCTAGGGGTTAGCTGGTAGCTTCTCAAACTGACTTGCTCAGGTAACTAACAAGTTAGAGTTGGTTTCTGTCCACACAGTCTCTCCCAGGAGCCTATTTGAAATCCTCCCAACATGCTGGTTAGCTTCTCCTAGAATGAAAGAAAAAGGAGGTGAGTCTTGTTGGCTCTTTAGCGGCAGTTTTCTGGGCCACATCAACAGGTTCTGAGCCCCTTAGATCTGCACAAGATGACGGACAATCTCCGTGTCTCCAAAGATGTCTCTCTGCAGCAAAGGGTAGGAGTGGGGCTGATGGGAAGTGTTTTGTTTCCTCTCTTCTATTTCTCAGACCCAAGCTCAGTTCTCACCAGGCTGCCTGGACCAACATCTCGAAAGTTACTATGTCCCAGACTTAATGCACATTAGCTTCTCCAATTTAGGAAATAGTGATGGGTTTTCTTTTTCTGTAGAGAAGCAATAAAATACAGAAGGCCCCTCCCCCTTTCCAGCACCCACATTAGATACAAAATAAAACAAACGATACCAAAATTTCATACTATTTGGGATTAGCTATTCAATTGGGAGGTCACTGGCCAAGGATGACAGTCCCTGAACTGGAGGCCGACTGGCAGAGTTACATCTAAACTTTGTAGCAATACTTATGTTTCTCCTACTGAACAGCTCCTAAGAATAATCCCTACACTTGTACTAAACAAATGACACACAGCGGGGGTTTTGTACACAGACAAGCACTACAAAAGATGGCCCTGTCCCCAAGCTCACACAACATCATTGACTCTCCTGAGAAAGAGATGTTGGTGAGAGTGGGGGCCCCAGACAGTGTCTCTGGCTCATGTACTTGACATATTCAAAACACGAAATTCAATAATTCCCTCTTTGCTATGCTTTAAAATGCTTTCTCCTCCCTGGATATAGTATTTTGAGTATTGGCAAAGGTTGGTATTACTTTACAAAGGTGGGAAGCTTTGCCTGCGTTTCTGAAAACCTTCCACCAGGCAGCATTTTACAGACCGTACTTGACCACTAGCTGCGTCAGGTACCGCCTTCTGCCAGGTGGGGGCGCTAGAGGAACTTCTAAGCCACCTCCAGCTCTCAAGTTCGGCGCATCTCTAGGGTCTAAATTACAAACTGGAAGCCTGTGTGTTTCTCATAAAAGTCTATTAAACGGTTCCCACAAATGACTGAAATGGTTGTTTTGTAAACGGCAGGATCTAAAGTCCCGCTCGCGCGCCTGTCCTCTTAGAACTCTGTTGTGGACTGGCGGTCCACTCTTCGGAATACTGAAGTGATCACTTAGCTGCTTAGCTGCTTCTCGGAACTGGTTTGCAGACCATCTGCCTTTCATATAAGAGTATTCAAACTGCATTTGTAACTAATTCCCTTGAGCGTTTCCGGAGGCTCTTGGTTCCTGGCACAATGCTACATTTTCCCTTCCAAAACCCATCTTTCTTGGGTGATGGACGTCAGAATAGCTAGATTGACACAAGCAATAACCAAGCATTAGTCCACCTGAATTTTTCCTTCACCTAAATTTTGACAGACTATACATTTAATGTCCTCTTTGACTACAAAAGGCCGGGTTCTTGAGACAAAGCGCGCCAGAGCCGGCAGTGGGTGCATCGGCTGTGTGCGGGGTCTCCTAGCAACTGCCTTCCAGCCTTGTTTAAACACCAGCGCCAGCTTGTTTTTCCACCCTCACGCCAGCACACACTTCACAAAATCAACCCATGGGAATAATTCGCCATAATTCCGTCTCAGTCCAAACATTGACCCCACAGCTGTATTCCAGGCAGAATTTTCATTCTCTCTTTACTTCTGACAAAAATTTTGAGGCCAAAGTATAGTTTGGGAAGAAAATTGCGCTTCCTTCTCATGTGGTAAAAAAAAAAATCGAGCAGTTTTCTAAACTGTCTTTTCCAAGATTCCAGAACGCCCTTTAACACCCAGATTTCACATAAGCTTAGAAGATGTTTGCAAAGACCCATCAATTTGATTTTACATTTTGGAATAGTACTTAACATATTTCCCTGAATATAAAGTAAAATCCGCATTCTTGCAAAGAGATTTGTTGGCGGGGGACGGGGGTGGGGGGTGGGGGCGGGGGGCTTCTCATGCAGGGCTGGGGGATCAGTGGGAAGAAGAGATTCATATTTTCTGTCTGTATTTTCTTGCTATGGAACAGCTGAATTGGAGCTGAAAAACAGCCTGTCAGACCTTCTCTGTTAAGAAAATACAGAGCCCACATCATTTGTTTGTTTATTCAAACATGTTAATTACTAAGTAGAGTCCAATTTCACTTGTTTGGGAGTTTTCAGTGCCATAACTCCTCTAACAGTTCTTGTTTTGTTCTCTCGGCCTCTGCTGATGTACATACAACATGAAAACCCAGCAGCTCCCGAAAGTGCGGGGCAAACACATTCTGCTCACTGTAAGTGTGGGACATGGGAGGCTTAGCGAGTTTGTGCGGTGGCCAAAGACTGATTGTTTCTGCATATGTTAGGATTGATATAGTACTATATAATTGACTCAAAATCTCACAGTTCATCCTTTGGCAAGTATTTGAATATTTCATCTTTTGGAAAGGAATCCACAGATAACAACCTCAAGCAGCAAAGCCACAGAGTATTCTGGAAGGAATCAGAATATGAGCTGTCTTGTCACAGCAGACCGCACGATGGCAGTATTCCTTGAAAAATCAACCTAGGAAGACCAGCTGCTGTAGCTCAAAAAGAAGGTTAAAAAGAAAAAGAAAGAGCCAATGCAGATTAAAAAAAAAATGGTCTAGATTAAATCACAAATGCAGTTAAAAATTTTAAAAATCCATATTTGCTGATCAAATTTTCCTTCAATTAATTTCTCTGCTGAAACTTTATCATAGATTTACGTTTCAGAATCATTTCAAAGTGTGCATCTAGCAAACACATAAAATACTGGGGGAACAGTAACTATCCATCTGCTTTTGTTCTACTGAGCTTGTGTGAAGACGTGTGCTGCAAATGAATCGGATTGTTTTCTACAATGTCCTCAGTAGTTTCCAGAGTCACGGTCCTATAAGTCTGTTTAGGGCTATCGTGAAGAAAGACAAGCTTGTTTCTCGTGCTCAGAATTGTCCTCCTAGGTTGATAATATTCCCTATAACAGTAGAGTGAGATTTCCCGAGTCCCGTCTGAAACGATATGAAGCCACAGATGGAGTTAAAACAGCAGCTTCTGGCAGTCAAGGCCCCAGGCAAGACTGTGAATCAAAGATTTGTCCTCCTTTCCTGGTCTTGGCCCTTTCTAATGTTTAAAGCAGACCCTCAATAGCTCCAGGATACAAAAGAGCTGGGCTTGTTCTCCAGAACCTCTTTGTATTTCCCCATCCATTCTGGGTGGATTTCTTCTTTACACACGACTATGAGTATTCTAGAAATGTTACAAGAATGTATGACAGACACCTGCACAGGCACTCTTAGGAACCAACACGAAGTGTATGCTTCTCTGCAGTAAATGGCCTTGCTGAAAGCTATCTGATGGGCTTCTGGCTCAGCTGGAAGCCCTGCCTCCGCACACCATAATTCAAAAGCTACTGACTAAGTTATTACTGTGTGTTACTGGGATCGAAAAGGCAGAAGCCAAACGACAGGAAGAAAGATGCAGTGCAAACCCCAACACTTATTGGTAGATGAAAGAAAGCACAGCACTGCGTCATACAACACAAGTCTGATCTACAGAAATCCAAACTGGAGTTGGAGAGATGGGGCATTTTAAAAGTGAGAAGTTGTATCAACTTGTTTGATGGCTCAAGAAAGACTTCACCGAAGAAATGGTATTTGAGATAGGGATTTGATAAGTAGAAACTAAGAGGCTAGATGAGCTGACGTCTTTGTTTCTAGAGACACAAGCCCTCTAAGACACTTTCTTTCTAGCCTTCACAAAGATGGCATGATGGTTCAATACAAGGAGAGAAGACCTGGGGGAAGTGTGTAACCCCCTACGCCGGAAAAGAATTAACTGTCTACAGGGACAATGGAAGATAACACTGGGGACACAACTTGGATTTATAAATACTCCAGTAAAATCTTAGTCCTGCTGTAAACAGCTCGCAACAGGGAAATACCACATGTAGTACACACTATGTCTTTTACCGTCGTGTGTAACTTCTGTTTCCTGGGCACAGCAAGGGCCTGTGTAAGGAATGAGTCATTGGTTATGACGCACGAGCACACACTGTCCTGATGACAGTCCACATTACAGTATCAAATCTCAAGTGTTGAGGTGCTTTAGAACCAATATGTGAAGGTACCGTTACAACAGCTCACCAGGCCATCTCTGATAGTCTGGTACCTAGAACTTGCTAAGTGTCAATGTTGCTGCTCTGGAAACCACAGAAGCTCCAAAGAGTATTGTAAAAGCTCTACTGGGGAGTAGTCCCTGTTGCAGAAAGCCGATCTCCGAGTCATCCCCAGAAGCACTTCCTTTATTATTCTATAATTCAGCGAGTGACCACAAATTTCCTGAGGCTTATTTGTTTGCTTGTTTTTTAATATTAGGCTTATGCCTCTGGCATACAAAACATTTTACAATTGAAAATACGGTGCCCCTAATGACAGAAAAATCAATTTTTAAGAATTTGTTTCATTCCCATCAGCTTTAAACTGTACACTCAGCTCAGCGGACATAAGCAGTTATCGGTATCTAGAACAAGCTGAAGTGTCTACGCAACAACCACGTGTGGTAGTGTGGTCCTGAGTGAATGCTCCAGCTTTGGGGAGGCTCAGGCAGAAGGGTGAAAGGTCAGTCTAGACTAGATAGCTCAAGGTAAGCCTACCTACATAGTGAGACCTTGTCTTAAAAACTAAATAAGAAGCCAGATGGTGGCACATGCCTTTAAGGCATTCAGAAGGCAGGGGCAGGTGGATCTCTGTGAGTTCAAGGCCAACCTGGTCTACAAGAGCTAGTTCCAGGACAGGCTCCAAAGCTACAGAGAAAATCTGTCTTAAAAATCCAAAAAGAAAAAAAAACTAAACAAGCAAATAAATAATAAATAAATATTTAAAACATACAAGGATAAAGACGAGAAAAACATTAACTGATAACAAGCAAGATGTCTAAGTATTCCATTTGGTAAACTTATTTCTTTGAAAAATCAAATCAGTCAAGCTATTAAGTCTGTAGTTCATGGATACTATAATTTCATATTTAGACACACAAAAGGAAATGCAAATAAGTAAGGCAGTAAACTCATAGTGTTACTAGCATCATTATTAGATTAGTCGCCAAGCAAACTAAAACAGGAAGACTGGCATTTGTATGCACTTGGGAGCTCACAGAGAAACTGTAGCAGTCTGACATGTGAGCTGTGGTCTGGGCATATCAGTTAGCAGGGTATCTGACTTTTAATAAATACCACACGCAAAAATCTTACTTGCATAAAAGATCCAGACTCGTTTGTATGGGAAAGCTGGAAAATGTCTTGAAGATAATTTATGTCTTCATTTTCAGCTCGGGAAAGTAAGGTCTGAGTCTTAGGAAAGGCATATTCAGCAAGTCCTCTTTCTCTTTTCCATCCCCCTTCAAGCCCCAGCGCCTGCCTTGCTCTGATTCTCACTCCATTCACAGGCAGACTGCAGTGCTGTTTGCCTACACCAGGCCTTGAGTCTCTCCCCATTGTTTCCCATCTGTTGGCTCTGTCTCACCAACAATGATCGCAAATGCCTCAAAAAACAGAAGCGGCTTCTTCATCCCTTCCCTGAATTCCCTACGGATACATTAAGAAGTTGATTATTCTATTTATTTTTTAAAAAAGAGGGAGGGGGGCTCCAGATTACAAAGGCATTCACGACAGCATCTGTATTCTATAGGCTCTTTCAGGTTGCCGGAGCAAGGAAGCCCAATTGTGCTTCCCTCATTAATGGGGCTTATTGTGAGGACAAACAGGAGGCCGGCTCTGCAGCTGCATAGCCAGCCAGGCCCCACTAGGAACTCATCAGGGCTTGTTATTGTCCTGGACAAACCTGTAGCTCCCGCAGCCAGACAGCTGCTCTCCTGACTTAAACGCTTACCCTCTCTCTGTGCTTCCCGCCCTTCACCTTTAAAATGTGGATTATAATAACATGGACCTCATTGAGCTGTTGTGAGGATTAACATGTCGACATGTGTAAAGCCCTTACAAGAGTGTCTGTGGTGCAGTAGATGCTAGAAGGTGTTAGCCATCATTATTAATTCAGAGTAACCCGGCAGCTCTCCTTGAGTCTGAAGGTTCTGACTCTTCTGACTGAGAGAAAGAGGTGCAAAACTCCCTGTCTTCTCTGAGAACCTGACCTCCTCCTCCCCACAACAGAGGTTCTGCTCACTGGTACCAAAGCTGTGCTGATGGGGACATTCCACTCACTACCCTTCACTTGAGAGAAAGCTGAGCTCCCACAGCAAGTGACTCCATGGAAAGTCACCACTGGTGAGCCTGTGTTTATCCTGGTACCAGATTTCTCAAGCATCATTGGAGGAAACGGGGTGCTTATCAGATTGGCCTGTATCTGTTTTGTTTTTTCTATGACTTATGGTGAATCTTGACTTTGCTATAGCATGCCTAAACTATGCAAACACTGCTGGATTAGGTATGTGAACTTCCAGGAGGAGAAAACCAAAGTTTTGTACACAGACCTGAGTTTTCTGCAGATGCTGCATGGGGCCAGCTGCCCACCCAACTGTGGTTAACCATGTTTTATCATTCTGCAAGAGGCTCCCTCTGTGGTTAACACTGTTGTTGAATTCAAAGCTCTCCCTGAGCTTTTTGGCTTGAGGCTGTGCACATGGACTCTGGCAGAGCACCATTAAAGCCCCTGTTAGTGAGAGCGACTGCTGTCTCCTGTGAGGACAAGTGTTACATTGCAGCAAAATGCAAATCCACTCACAGCCAGCTGCACACTCTTAGCAGTGCAGCTCCAAGGAATCGCGAGAAGACGGAATTTGTTCCCTTTGAGGGTCTGTGACTTGTCCAGCATCTCACAAAGCACTGGTTGCAACATTTGTGAGACATGGAGAAAACTGAAAATAGGATGTCCCTGATTCAAAAAGTAAGACTTTCAAGATGTCGACACCAAATAATTGGGGCTCTGTGTACCTGCCCTGACTCTAAGTGTCATAGGACAAAGGGACTTTTCATTTTGACTTTGATGCATTCTGTGGAGTGATAATATGAGCACAGATATAAACCTCATATACCTAATTCCATCAGCTCTGGGGACAACCCACAGATTGCTAAACATATCCTAATTTATCACTAACCCAGCCATGCCTGCCTTCTGCAGAAATTCGGAGTCATCCTCCAGTCCTTACGCACTCTGCTGGGATAAGAGACAGAATGCAATAGTGTTCAAGAACACAGGCTTGAGTTCTGCTTCATGGCTTCAGTTTCTTGTCTGTAAAAATGTGAATAATAACAACACCTGTCTCATGAAGCAGACATGTTGTCCCTGGTATACATGACTACTCCAGAAGCAGCAGCTATTACTAGCCTTGCCCTCAGTGCAATCAACTACACTATTTTTTTTCTAACACACAGTCCCCTGAACTCCTTGATGTTCTGTTTAGGATATTTCTTAACTGAGGAAAGAGGACGGTGAGCTAGAATCTTGAACTAATCAAGAACCGAACATTTGTTTTTCTTCTCAAACAAGTTTAAGATGTATAGCGTCATAACGTAGTCAATGCAGTGGACACCTGGAATCCCTGCATTGGGAGGCAGAGGTGGGTGGATCTCTGTAGGTTCCAGACCAGCCTGGTCTACAGAGCAAGTTCTAAGACATCTGGGGCTTTATAGAGACCCTTTCTAAGAAGAAAATGGAGGAGGAGAAAGAAGAGGTGGAAGAAGAGGAAGAAAAGAAGGAAGGAAGGAAGGAAAGAAGGAGGGAGGGAGGGAGGGAGGGAGGGAGGGAGGGAGGGAGGGAGGAAGGTATACAGAGTCTGCTAGGTACACTCAAGATATCAGAAGCCTCCATTCTTCAAGTGAAGTCGCACTGCTCCGTGTTCAGTCTGTTTTAAGGACAGTATGACTTTGTGCATTCCATTTTTAAATATTGGGGACTATGCATTTCGAAGAACAAACAGGAATCCACATTCTTTTGCAAATGAGAGTCTGCATTAAAAACCACTGGACAATGACTCTGGCCCTGGGTTCTGGCGAATTAGCGCTGACTCAATGCAAACAGAGCAGTTGAATGGTCCCAGGATAGCAGAGGTCCAAGGGATGTGCATACAGAAAACACTAGGTACTGAGCTAACAGGGATGATCCGGGGCTTAATCAAAATCATACCAAGGATGCTGAAAATGGAAATAGTGAATAAAATCTGTTAAGTCGGAGACTCTAAAATAAATAACCCTACTGGTTTAGCTTATTTTGAAAAGGAACTGCCACTCAGGCAATTAAAAAGAACTTTTCGATAACGCATGCAAGTATCTTTCCTAATATGGGAAAGCAGAAAGGCCCCTCAAGTTTCCTGTGAATTAATAGATGGAGCAGGGCCTTGGCAGTCCTATTTCCTAGGTGTGGCCCGGCAGTGCCAGCCTTTCTCCTTCCATCCTTCTCCTTCCATCCGGTCTCACAGCTGCATGGCCTGCCCAAACAGCAGACGGAACCGGCTGGAACCGGCTGCTGTGCAACAGCCTCAGCCAGTGGTTAAGGGCCTCCTGGGGGGGGGGCAGAGACTGGGGGCAGGCCTGTGAGGTCTCCGCTTTATTTGTAAAAGAAAACACTGGTTGACTCACAATGTTTATAAATGTGGGGCTCGCAACAAGTGTTCGCTCATTTTTTTTTTAAAAGATGTTTAAAAAACTACTTTTTTTTTGCTTGTATCTATGGATTTTAGTAGTCTTCATAACAAGCATAAAAGTTCTCCTGGCAACACAAAGACGGAAGAAGCCGGTTTCCTCCCCCCCCCACCCCCCGTGACTGTCCATGCGCACGCTTTCTATTCTGAAAGGTTATTTTCTTCTTTCCAAAATGGTTCCAGATGAAAAAGCAATCTCTATTTAAATTTTTATATTGTTTCCTCTGTTATTCAAGAAATTGTGTGTGCCCAGGCATTTAGTAGTTACATTATGCCTACAAGAAAACTAGAACAAATAGTTGGAAATTGTATAGCTGTAATTTGGGAGGATGTGTTAGAACTAAAAAATAAAAAAATAAATAAAACTTTTTCCGGGAAGAAGCTCTATACAGTGTGTTCAGAGTGTTAGGATGGGCTACTTCATTCAGAATCTGTTGCCATGGTGACCAACCTGGGAGCCTTGTGGGCTCTGTACTGGAGGCATGCGTGGTAATTATATAAGCTGAAGTGCTGTTTTGAAAAACCCCAGGAAGGCAGGCCTACCACAGTGCAATTTCTCAGAAACCACTATTTTAAAATTCATACATCATAATGCCCTCTTCTTTTATATGGAAATCCATCATTTAGGTATTTTTCATCTATAAATCTGACGAGGCTGACATAATGGAAAGCAAAACTTACTACATCCTGAGCATCAGAGGTATGTCAAGCGAGCCACGTTCCATACCGATGGATTTATTTCCTTAGACTCTGGAGGGCTTTGAATGAGCAATGAACCAACAGAAAGCCCTTACTATTTCTCGTAATTAGCCACATGTGACTGAGTCGTTTTCTTTAATGTGTAAAGAAAATACAGTAAGCATAAGAGTCTAAGTAAACAATGGTTTTGGCATGATAAATCAATATACCACTTTCTAGCCAAGTAAGCAAGCCAGTCAGGCACAGTAATCTCAGAAGGGTCAGGAGGTCAAGTCTGGAGGCCAGTCTAGGTGACCAGAGGTCCTGTCTCAAAATGAACAGACACAGGAAATACCAGCTAAATTGAAGTGTAAAGTGCAATCATATTTAAAAAAAAAAGAAAAACCTCTATTTCAGATGAAGAATTCAACACATTTTCTCATTCTTCTCATTGTTTCTCTCTTTTTCCATGTCCCATGGTCACAGGCTGCGCTTACAGGGACCAGATCATATTTGCACAGGAAATTGGCTTCTGGTGGTGATCAATGCTACCATTCTTCCCTTCAGCAAATGGCCACTGGGTGAACTGCCATGCCCAAATCCCCGCAGATGCCGACAAGGACACCAAGTGCTGTACGGAAAAGCAAAGAGCCTTGTGTTAGGCAAGTTTGCAAACTCGGTCTCTCCGACGTCCAGTGTCCCTGAGCTCAGTTAGAATAGGTGGGGGTGAGGGGTCTCTGAGGTTCAGGACCCTGATTGGCTGACATTCGTCTAGGGGTGTCCTGGTGAGTGTGCGCTGGCAGGTGGTCCTGTCTACCGTGGTGGAACGGTAGGCATTTCCTTTCCACGGTCTGTGTTTGGGTGGTGCTCAGGTAATCTCAGCTTGCGGTTCTTCCTGCAGTCAGATATCCCTTCAGATACTGAGACTCGGGCCTCTTATTAAAGTTATTGATGATTGGGTCCTACTCTAGCAGGTGATAATGTTTGGAGGTAAAGAACTTCCCTAAGGTGACCTGCCCAGACTTAGCTTATCATGGCTGGCTCCCTCCTGAAGAAGCCATGCAGCTCTTGGTCGTATCCTTTTCCTTTGCAAGCCTCCATTTCCCATATCTGGTGATTTTTCCTGCTCAAGATAAAACTGTGTATGATTGGGTCACTCCTACTCTGATCTCAAGAAAAATGACTGCTTAGTATTGACTGAATGAAATTAATAATAGTGTTTGCTCGGGGTATCATCCCAGCCCCTGGCACCCATCTTTGGAATGCTGGGCAGAAAGTTCCATTTCAAGCCCTCTCCTCTGGGG
>JAQHUG010000532.1:467816-482989 GCA_028555095.1 Dicrostonyx torquatus | reverse complement strand
GAACTGTCTTTGAAATTTCCTGTTTCTTGGAAAAGTCTGCTGATTACTATGGACCTGTAGGCTGAAGATGGATGCTCCAACAATACAGATCATCTTTGCGTGACTGTCCAGGCAGCAAGATGTCTCTGTCAATTCTAGAGTTTTGGAAGTTGCTTACAATGTATTTCCTGTTTACTTAGGTAATATTACATTTTTCTGAAGGAGGATTATATCCTTTGATGGAGTTGAAAAATTTGTAGTTATAGTTTTCTTTAGTTATGGTAAAAGATAAAGTAGATATAAATATTGTAACTATAATTCTTGCTTGATAGCTGTTTTGTTACATGTAATTTTACGTTGTTAAAGTTAAAACCTTCCTTTTTATTTAAACAGAAAAGGGAAGGTAATGTGGGATTTCCCTCTGCATGCTGTGATCACCATTGATAAATAAAGGAACTGCTCTGGGTCTGTAGCAGGGCTATAGGGTAACAGAGCTAGAGCTAGGCGGGGAAAACTAAGCTGAATGCTGGAAGAAAGGAGGCAGAGTTAGAGAGAAGCCCTGGAGCCGCCACTGGAGACAGTTGTGCTGAAACTTTGCTGGTAGGCCATGACCTCGTGGTGATGCAGATTAATGGAGATAAATTAATATGTAAGAGTTAACCAATAAGAAGCTAGAGCTAATGGGCCAAACAGTGAATCTCTGTGAATTTTCCATTTTTATGTGGCTTATTTTTCTTTATTCCTTTTAATCTATGACTGTCTGTACTCGATCTCTTTAAAGACTTTCCTTTTTTAACCATTTAGTTCTTTTTATAACTGTCTATATTCTTTTCTTTTTCTCCCAAGTCTAGTACATTTATCCAACAGCATAACCCATTTAGAGGTCTTTTCTATGTGAATTTGTCTTTATTGTGTATCTGCAATTCTTTACTGTCCAGGCGTGCTTCTTAAAATGCTAAATGTTTCTTAAAAAAAAAAACTAAGCTGCACCATTGCTAGGGTATATATAGTACTTTCTTCTTGCTCTGTATAGCCCAGCATGGTGGAGCTGCTTGATCCACACACAGTGCCCCATCTTTAGGCACACAGCAGGTCCATGTTGCTACCAAGCAAGCCATAGCACGTTGCTCACAAACCCCATTCAAATGCTCTATAGCCAAACTTACAGAAAGAGTCAGAGTTCGCTTGAGCAGCAAGGCCCAGAAAGCTGGCATTTAAAATGGCATGGCTTTTCTTTCCCCACTGAGTCAGGAAACCTCTCTTAAAGGAGCTGCAGCAAGCCACCAGCTGAAAAAAACAATGAGGCTAAACTTTGTATTTTAGTGTCTAGAACTTCTTTTAAGCCCTCTCAGATTTTATGTGGATTTAGTTCACCACATTGGCATGCCAATTTGTAGTAAGGGGACTGCTTGTTCATTCCAGCTGCCCAAAACAGAAGTAAGGGGGCTGCTTGTTCATTCCAGCTGCCCAAAACAGAAGTAAGGGGGCTGCTTGTTCATTCCGGCTGCCCAAAGCAGAAGTAAGAAGCTAGAGCTTATGGACCAAACGGTGATTTAATTAACCACACAATTTTTGTGTGATTATTTTGGTGCTAAGCAGTTGGGAACCAACAAGCAGCCTCTCTCCCTCCAACAAATCATGTCATGAGATAGTAAATTTTATTAAATTTGAAGTGATTAGGATCAAAAGAACCATGTTCTCTGGTCATAGTAGAATCAAACAGGAAAGAAATCTTCATATATTTGGTAATTGAGCATTTTACTTCCAAATAGAAGTGGTTTCAAGGAAACCTTTTCAAAATAAACTGAACAAAATAAATATTTAGTATGCAAAACTCAGGAAAACCACAATGAGATGTAACCATAAAATTTTCAGAATGGCTAAAACTTTTTAAAAATACAGTGATAATACCAAATATGGGTAATTATGTAGGAAAATTCTACTCTCATACATCTTTGGTAAGAGTATAATATGGTAACAGTACTTCAGGAAATAGTTTTTACTTTCTTTCTTTAAAAAAAAATAAAATCTTTTGTGTATGCATGTGCATCTCCCTTTCTCTTCTCTGTTTCTGTCTTTCTCTCTGTCTCTGTCTCTGTCTCTCTGTGTGTGTGTGTGTGTGTGTGTGTGTGTAGATACCTACAGACCAATCACAGACAATAGTAAAAAGAACAGAACTGACAACTACAGACAGGTACAGTAACTTTTAGAAATTCTCAAAGGACTATGCTGAACAACAAGCCATAAAAAACAACCCCCTCGATTATATACCATGTTATCCTACTCATAATAATTTGAAAAAAATACAACATTTTAGGGTACTCAGGGTTATGGACACAAAATCTGTAAGGAAGGTAGGTGTAATTATGCTTGGCAGCTGGAAGGATCTGTGACTTGTTGGAGCTGACTAGCATGTTGTCTGTGAGAGTGGATATGGAAACCTTCAAAGCAGCAATATCATTCAGTACATATGCACAATAAAATTAACTTTTTAATCAATGCCAAAATCCTGAAGGTGATATTTTTACTATAATTTACTAAATATTATCTTCTGATAGAGACTAAGCAAACTGCATAGTAGGTCCGTGTCATTCAAATCTGTATAACTAGAGCAACACATAGAGGGAGTTTATTACAATAAATAGCTTAGGCTTAGGCCAAGTTGGGTGTAAATTTTGCTCAGAAAGTAAAATTATGACATTAAAGCCTGCAAAAACTAGTGTTATTCTGCACAAAAAGATTATAGATTTGAATGCAAGATGTAACTGAGGGGTTTTAGCAGAAGTCATAGTAGAGAATCTATGATCTAGGGTAAAAATTTCTTAGACAGGACAATAAAGACATGGATTCTTAAAGAGGACAGTTAGTAAATCATAGTTATTCTAAATTGCAGATATCTGCTCTTCAAGATACCTATCATTAAAATAAACAAAACAGGCTAGGGCTGAATATTTGCTAATCATACAGCTAATTAAAACAGAGAAAACCCAGTACTTACATATGCAAAACAAGTGATTTGCTAAACTCAGCAGCAATCAAATAAGTCAATTTCTACCGCATAAGAGATTTGAAGAAACACTTCACCAAAGTTGGTAAGTGACTGGTACATGAGCACAAGAAAGGTACTTGTGATAGCTAGTCTTGGTTATCAACTTGCCTACATTTGGGATCAGCTAAGACCTAAGCAGCTAGGCATACTTGTGAAGGATTTTCTTGGCTGTGAGCAGACTCACTTTAATCACACCTGATAGTGGCAGCCCACATAAAAGGTTCATCTAGCTAGTGCTGGGGCATTCCTTCAGTGCTGTGAGAACCTACTTCTTTGGGATTCCAACATAGACTAAAAAGAGGCAGCTCTCTAGGACTTCCCTGGCACTACAGAACCTAATAAGAACTGTTGAGACATCCGGGCCCATGAACCAAAAATTATCCTCTGGAACCTTGAGTTTTACAGTCAGGAGACAGCCATTGTAGGATTGCTCAGGCCACAGTCCAAAGCCTGAGTTTGCATGTGTATATGTATGAACACACACACACACACACACACACACACACACACACACACACACACGTATGCACACACGCACTCTCCTGCATGGGTGTGCCACACACACATACCCATTCTATCAGTTGTGTTCCTTTTGAGAACCTTAACTAATAGAGTACTCAATAATGTCTGCAAGGTGCCCTGAACAATGGTCCACATTCACATCTCTGAAGGCTGGGAATATGCTTTCTTACTGGCGAAAGTGACGCTGTGTGATGTTAAGGAGTTTGACAGAGGAGAGTTCCTAGGTTCTCCATGGGGAAGTCCAGCTTCACTATATGAATCCTTAAAGGGTAACAAGTATGCCTGGCTGCAGTCAGGAATCTGTGACAGCAGAATAGTCAGAAAAATCAACATTACAGATTTTCAAAGTGGGATTGAGTACAGGGGCTGAAAAAGCCAGGAAGGGTGAGTGCATAGGGACCCTCCTGCATTGACCCTCCAGAAAGGGCAGCCTGTCAACACCAGGAGACCTCTACTAGACTTCTTATCTGACCTAGAACCTAGCAAATTTGTGTTCTTATTTACCATGACAATAATGAAAAACTAAAGCAATTAGTCATCCATTGTGTAATAAGAGGTAGACATTGTGGTGCTTGTCTATCATCCCAGCACTGGGAGGCCGAGGCAGAAGGATTGTTGAGACTTGAAATGAGCCTAGGTTCCACAGTGAGCAGCAGGCTGACAAGCCAGGGCTGCATGGTACCATCGTCAAAAAACTAATAAAAAACAATGAAGGCATGAAATAGTGAGCTAGTGCAACACTCCCTTTAGAACAAATAGTTCAGAATTCTTTCACAGAACCAAGCACTGGAGAAGACAAGAAGAAACCTTATCTTACACCCGAAAAGTTACCGGAACAGTTTTGTTGGTTTTGGAAGAACATTGAAGAAACACTTAACAATTACAGAGCCCCCCCCCTCCGCCCCAGGGTTCATATCACTGAAGTGGAAACAGTCACAGGGAGACCTGTAAAGGACTATTCACAGCATCTGGCTCTCTTTGTCACCATTAAAAACTGGCTCCTATCCCAGGGTCCTTCTTTGTGCGACTAAACAGTGATCTGTCCATACTGTGGAATTCTCAGTAGTAAACAGAAGCAAACTTCAGATGTGTGCGTCATTGTAGATGGATATCAAGACTCTCATATCGAATGTAAGTTCCTCTAAAGGGTTGGGTGCTGTTTGATTCCATATGCTAATCATTTCAAAGTTTGCTATATTGACAGAAAATGGCTCCGTGGCTGGTGGAGTTAGTCTGTGGGAATGTAAATGACTATTACGGGGCAGGTGGACTCTTTTTTTCTAGGGCGACATAGCCCTGAATCCCTGTCACAGTAACATTAAATTAATCTAAGTTGAACCATGAGACATTTTAAAATGTTCCTCCACAGTTCACCCAATATTCATCAAAATATGTAAGAAGTGGAAGCAATATCTCCACCTCCACCTCCATGCCCAGCTAAAGAAGAGAGGATGTAGCATAGGTCATACAAGCTACAACAAAATGCTACCTCGCAATGAAAGGGTTGAAATGCTGGTGTTGTGCCACGGATAAAAAGATAGGAAAATCCATAGAAGAAACAAATGAAATTGTGTTATCAGAGGGCTGCTGGGGCAGAAAAAGAGTTATCTCAGATGAGAAACACTTTTTCTTGGGGAAATGTTAAAATAATTTCAAAGTCTGTTAACAAACCACTCTGTCAATGAACTAAAAGTCATTGAATTGTACCTTTTCATGTACCATTTTTTATGGTGTAT
Organism: Dicrostonyx torquatus; assembly: GCA_028555095.1. Classification (NCBI taxonomy): domain Eukaryota; kingdom Metazoa; phylum Chordata; class Mammalia; order Rodentia; family Cricetidae; genus Dicrostonyx; species Dicrostonyx torquatus. The sequence continues at coordinate 477,703 of JAQHUG010000532.1, read as the reverse complement.
GAAGTGAATGTCATAGACATATGCTACATGAATCCTATCTCGATAGAACTGTTTTAAAAAGTAAAACAGATAAACACTGAAAGAGTCTGGGTGATTCTGTCCTGGGTTTATAGAGCTGGACCACCATGGTTTCATAGACAGTATATAGGAATTCCCAGCAGTACTATTCTGTGACTTCTAGAGAATCTTAACCTCTTAAAAAAAAAAACAAACAAACAAACGAAAAAAAAAGTTAAGTTTTAAAAAAAGACACTGTTTCATGTGCACAAATGAAAGACAGCTGAAGTAAATCTCTGTCTAAATTAAATGCAATGAAATTAAAATAATATGCCTTGTCCGAAGTCTGTTCCTACTTAAGAAATACTGATACTACTCACATAAAATGTTCCTTAAGTCTCTCTTATCATCTACTTTGCTAAAATGTGCACAGTTTCTACCATCATGGACATTTGCAATTTACAGATGGAGCCAAGGCAAAAATAAAACACAAGCAATAGGTGTTTAGGACAAAAAAAATAGCATAAAAAGGAATGGGAGGGGCAGTGCACATGAGTGTTCTTTGTTTCTTTGCACAGATGGTCAGGGATTCTTTTTCTGATAGGCAGACATTTCTGGATGGAGCTCTGAATGAGGGGAGAAAGCAAGCTTCATAATATTCAAGGAAGAACATGCAGAGGGATTGATATGCTTAGAGAATCGAAAATGTTGGCAACAGCAGAGAAACCAAAATACTGAGAGCAGAATAGACAGGGAAAGGTGTCAAAAATCCACTGAGGGCCGGGCAGGGGTGGCGGCGCACGCCTTTAATCCCAGCACTCGGGAGGCAGAGGCAGGTGGATCTCTGTGAGTTCGAGACCAGCCTGGTCTACAAGAGCTAGTTCCAGGACAGGCTCCAAAGCCACAGAGCAACCCTGTCTCGAAAAACAAACAAACAACAACAACAACAACAAAAAAATCCACTGAGGCTTTGTCATCTAGGACAGCAATGGAGATTAAGAGAATTGTTTAAGGTGTTCTGTTCCATTTCAAGACATGGTCTCACTCTGTCCTCAGCCTCTTCTTGAATTTGCAGCAAGCCTCCTGCCTCAGTCTCATGGGCCTGGGACTAGAGAAGAAAGTATTGGTTTTGTTGTGTTTCCCTGATATAGTGTGTTCAAAGAGATGCAAGCATGTGCTTTGCAAAAGTCTGACAGCAACCACATGAGCTAAAGACTCATCCTTGAAACCATAGCCATCCTTGAGGGTCAAAATATGCCTGTTTAACAAAACAATAATACTATCTAACCCATAGTGCCCAAGATCTTCCAAGCCACAGTTTTTCTGACCATCTTTACAGTACCAAGCATGCATTCCTTTCTATTTGAGTGGCCCTCAAATCAAATCAATTTTTTTTTAAAAAAAAGACTGCTGGTTACTATACTAATTGTTCTTCTGTCACCATGATAAAATACCATGACCATGGACAACCTAAGAAAGAGTTTGCCTTGGTTTATGATTCTGTGGGGTTGGATGTCCCTAACGGTGGTGAAACCATGATAACAGGTGTAGGAACCTGAGAAATCACATCTCAACCACACATGGAAGCAGAGAGCAAACTGGAAATGAGACAGTGCAACTCTCAAAGCCTTTCCATAGGGACATCCTTCCTGCAGCACGTCTACACTTCCTGAAGTTTCCATATCTCCTCAAACAGCCACACCCACAAAGGAATAAACACATGAAGCTTTGGAGGAACATTTCTTATTTAAACCACAGTTACTTTATGCTACAAGTGCACCGGTGGGTATAGGAGACTTTTCTTTCCCAGCAGCCAGTCCCAAGTCCCACACAGAGGCTTGTATTAATTTCAAATACCCAGCAAATAGTTCAGACTTACTACTAGCTAACTCTTACATTTTAAATTAACCCATATTTCTTAGCTACGCTTTGCCATATGGCTTGGTACCTTTCCTCAGTACAGCATGCCCATCTTGTTTCTCTCTGTGTCTACTCAAGACTCCCCAGCCAATCCTTTTTTCTCCCAGCATTCTCAGTTTCACTATTTTGTTTAGCTATTGTCTGGTCAGCATCTTTATTAAACTAACCCAAGGAACAAATATCCATAGTGTACATAAGGATTATTCCACAGAAAGTGGACATTATCTATCCAGTAGATAATCAGTAGTGCAGAACACAGAATCTATAGTTGTGTACTATTATTGATAACACCATCCACCCCACCCAGTCCCAGTCAGTCCATGTAGCAGGGAGAAAACTGCCAGTTAGCTCAGTTCCAATTTCTTATATCTATGTTCTGCAACCAAAGCACATGATCTCCTTAGTATTAAGGTCAAGACACCTAGGTCTAATTAGCAACCAGTAGCCTACATTGTTTTCAGGACCTTAAGAGACTTCTGATAACAACACATAAGGAGGTAGCCCACTCTTAGTGTAGGTGTTCTCATTTAATAACCTACAGCTTCTATGAGTATTTTATTCTTCCATACATAGTACTTCCAGACAAACTCTTATAACAAGCATTTTTAAATTTGCTTACAAAAATAGCAGGATTACTTACAGCTTTCCCAGACATTCTTAGTGTTGGCTCTTCCTTTTCCCAAGCCACTCCTCTCCCCATCTCCCCACTCCCATCCCCACTGAAAATTTCCAACCCCCCAGTATTGCCATTTCAACTTTCATATCACATATGTGTTCTGTTATCTACCACACAAGCCTTCTTCCCCTGCCTGGGCGGCTCCTTTCTTGTTTTCTGGCTCTATACACACTCACTCCCACATAAATGCACATATATAAAAATCAGAAGCTAGGATCTACATATGAGAAAATTGTCTTCTAACTGCTACATGTTCACACTGGTATGCAAGCATCCATAGTAACACATATCATAGACACATATACACACAATAATAATAATAATAATAATTTAAAAATTAGAAAAGTTTAGGAGGGAGAAAAAAGATTCTAGATTTTTCTGGTTCAAGCATTTCCCTAGTATAGCAAAATAACCTAAAAAAGTTATATAACAACCTTATTTTTTATTCTTCATCAAACCATAAGAACACTTGAAATAAATATGTAAATATCAGTAAATAAACTGTATTATCAATAATTTTATGTTTAAAATTTAGATATGTGGGCCTGGAGAGATGGCTCAGCTATTAAGAGAACAGGCTCTGTTCCCAGCACTTGTATCGGGTAGCTTAAGGCTGATTGTAACTCCTGCTCCAGGAATCTGACACTCTCTGAACTCCAAATGTACCCACATTCATGTACAAAAACCTATACACAGACACGTACTTTAAAAATAAAAAATAAATATTTTAGAAAATTGGACATCTGTTCTATTCCAACAATCAGTATTATTTGGTACTGGAGAATGGTACCTTATTTGAATAACAGTCTTTTGGTTTTAATTTTGAATATCTTATCAAATATTTTATTAAGGTCAGTGATTTTAAATGAATATGTTTGCTTCATAAATATCAAAGAATCATTGAGAGAATTTAAGAATCATATGCCTAATATATATAATTTATTTAATATATGAACTACCTAATTACTCAAGAAAATACTGTTTGCTAAATGTAGAAATTAAATGTAAAATATTGGTTTTGTTAATACAATTTAACACAAATTTAGATAACTATGCTTATAAGTTAGACTTAATATTAATTAAAAAGGTTTTACTTAACCACTGTTACAGTTATGATATTCTCAGTAAGAAAACTATATGATTTTCTAGTTTTACCTTAAATATGAAAACTAACTTTTATAGCTTATAATGTTAATAAACTAATTTTTTAAAAAATCAAAGATATGCCGGGTGGTGGTGGCACACATCTTTAATCCCAGCACTTGGGAGGCAGAGGCAGGAGGATCTCTGTGAGTTTGAGACCAGCCTGGTCTACAAGAGCTAGTTCCAGCGCAGGCTCCAAAGCCACAGAGAAACCCTGTCTCGAAAGACCAAAAAAAAAAAAACCCAAAGATATTTTCATATGTATTTGTAAGTGTATATGTATACACATATAGGTATATAAGATTTAAATGGTAATAAGAAAATAGAATGTAATATAAGTAAATAATACATGTGGAATTGGGTATGGGGGCACATGCCCATAATGGCAACACTTGGTAGGTGGGGGCTGGAGTTCAAGGCATCCTCAGCCTGGACCACATGAGACCGAGCTATAAAACAAAACAAACACCTGTGATTTGCCCTAGAAAAGTTTAACAGATTTTTAAAAATCAGTAGCCTTTAAAGATTCTGCAGTGCTGAAGTGTTTGTGTATTACTTGTGTAAGTAACAATGAGAGAATCCTTGTGAACTCGTGTGTGTCCATTTTGCATTCCGTCAACATGGTCAACAACCTGCTAACTCTTTCTCCTTGAAACACAGGCGTGACAGAGGCTTTTAGCCTTGGTCCTACTGTCAATGGTAGTTAGTCCACCTGCACTGCCATCTCTACCCCCTGTCCCACTTGAGATCTTTGTACAATGCAGTAAACAAAGGCTACGCACAAGGTAGATTGGCACCTATGGTGACAGTTATTTGTATTTGACGGTATTGTCATGGCAAAGACTAAAACATCTGACAGTGACTTAAGGCGTGGTAAAGAGGGAAGAAAGAGCATTCAAAGTGGGCAGTGGGGTGAGGAGCTATGCTCACACAAGACCAAATTTTCCAAGGGCAGTCAGAGGCAAACTTGCTCATATCAAGGAAGTAAAGACAGAATTCCTCTTGAGAAACTACTCTCCTGCTTGCTTTCCAGAGAGAACCCATAGGCATACTGATTGTGAAATGCAGGCTTTGGATATGGGCTAAAAGAGAAGTCAAACACAGGGCTGGGGAAGACTCTCTGAGAGTCAAACTTGGGAGGGTTCTCCTTGAAGCAAAGTGTGATTGGATCAAGACCTTGTGCTTGGAAAAGCAAATCAAAACAAAACAAAAACGTGCTAGATATTTTATTTTTTTTAATAAATAAAACAGTGAAGCACATTGTTTTCCCTGATAAGTAACATCTATAGGATTACCAAATTATGTGCTGCAAATCCATGTAAAAACCTGTTAAGCAGAAGAAATAGCCTTACGACAGCCTGGAAACCAGGAACTTGGGGTTTGGGGTACTGAGTTTTACATTCAATAAACCAGTGGTCTATCAGTGAGTGGCAGAACCAAGCTTGAGAAAGACAGTATCTTCTCCTACGCAGTCAAGATGTTAGTTACAAGGAACCTAGCCAAGGGAAGGCTAATGGAAGTATTTGTAGGTAAGCATCATTTCAGTGTTCACCGAACACCAAGAAAATGGGAAGCTTTTCAGTTTTGTACACAGTGAGTTACAGGCTAGTCAGGGCTACATAGCGAGACTCTATCTCAAAAACTAAAACAAACCAAACAAAATGAATGAGAGAGAAAGGCGAGAAAGAAAAAGAAAAAATAGGGAGGGGAAGGGAGGAAAAAGTGATAGAGCCTCTAAACCCCATGCCAGGGAACCTTTGATGACATTTGGAGCTGTAATCCAGTGGAACAAGGGAGATGGGGCTTAAGCAAGATTAAGTGCACGCATTAAAGAGAAAGGGACACTCAGAGCTTGGCAATTTGGGTAACATGCCAGAGGCTGCCATGTGAATCACACCATCATCCACAGAAAGTGACAAGCCAGAGGATGACTCTACATCAGCCACGAGTGCTGATGCAATGAAAAGGCCCTTCTCTTTAAGGGGGGAGTATTCAGTCAACACAGATGGAAAGGACTGTGTTTGACATAAGAGAAAAGCCTCCCTCTAACTCTTATGCCAGGAATGAGCTCACTTCCTCTTAAGGCTGGTGGACAGTTTGCAGCTCCATGGCTTCTGTGAAATACAAATATTAAAAAACAAAAACAACAAACACCAGGCTTAAAATTGAGATAGCAAATATAGCAAAAACACTTCTGCCAGAAAAAGCAAATGAAAGACAAACACAAACTCTCCAAAAATAGAGCTTCAAACTTGCTCCTACGTTGCAGAGGATGTCTGGCGGAAACACAGCAGCTGAAAGAACAGTTTCCTATCATTGTCTTCAACCAGAGAGTCCCTGATGGTTTGGGTCCACTGGCCCTCACCTGACGCCAGCCTCTGTCCATTACAGTGCAGAGCTGGCCTTCCAGGCTGGAGTCAAATGCCACCAGTCACTGATACTATCCACAAGCCCAGTCCCTGCTTATCTACCCATCTCACCTGTTTCTCAACTGCTTTCTCCAGTAAGGCTTGACTCAGTCCTCAAACCTGGCCACAGGGTTTCCTTTTCATGCTGAAGCCAGCCGGGAACCATCAAACCGACCATATGAGTCAGCTGTTGGCCATAACAAACAGATGCTCTGGTTAGTATCCAAAGGAGGAATTAACACATCTTTTAGGCCACTCAGCTACTTAAACAAATTACCAGAAGAGTTTTGTTTGTTTGTTTACTAATTCTTACTAGGTGAGAGTACACAGTGGGCCTTAGAATGTAAGAAAAATTCGTGTACTTAGAATATTCTGCTGGCCTCATACTCAAATGGTCATTCATATCTGTGGGATCTACATATATGAATCCTATCAAGTATAGATACAAAATATTTTTCTCTTCATTACCCCCTAAACAATACAATACAGCTATTTGTAAACCATTTACATGGTATTGGGCATTACCAGGAATCTGCAGGTGATTGGAAGGTACACCAAAGGATGTGTGTAGGTTGTAGGTTAAGAAAGTAGCATTTTATAGAAGGGAAATTGACTTTCAGCAGATTTAGGGTTGTGTGTATATAGAGGAAGGGTCCTGGATCGAAACTCCTTGACATATGAAGGGACAACTTGGATATAAATATCTTACACTAGGGAAGTCCTTTGCTCTCGGACTTAAAAGCGTGGAACTGGGTGCCCTCTGGCCTGGATCTGGAGCTCAACACACCTAAGCAGGCTTTCCCTGAAGCCCTCAAGTCTTCCCCTGTTCTTTTGACCTGCATGACTAACTTAAAAGGCATAATTATTCTATCATCCCCCTCCTCCCAGGGGCTGCTGGGATGTTTCAGCTTCCCAGTTTTGTTTTTGATTTATTTTTGTATTTTTTGTTTAGGTTCCCCCCCCCTCTCAAACTTTTGTAAAATTGCCCTTGCAATTTCTTCTGAGTCCTTTTTTAAGTTATTTATTTTAATGAAACTAAGACCCAGGTGACCATGGTAATGGTGAAGTCTTACAGAATGACCAGGAATTGGAGGCAAAGCAAAGGCTAGGTCAACTGAGCAGAAGAGTGGGTGAGAAAAACTGCTAAATAGTAGATATGTGTCAGCCAAAGTCACCAAGAAACCTGCTAGCATGATGTACAGGCGAATGTCTTATCAGCTAGGACCTAGAACCGTCCAGGACAGATGAGGAAGTGTCCTGGAGTGACAACACAAAAAGTTGAAGAGAATTTAGAAATGTTAAACAGATAAGGGTTTCAGTACGGCTATGGTGTCTAGGGAGTATAAGGGTATTTGAGAGCTGGTGGGTGAGTGGGGGGGTTAAAGTGGGAGATGAGGAAGATGATACTAGAAGAATATAACCTAGTTTCAGAGCTGGCCTTGGATGTGTGAGGGCCTGCAAACAAAACCACACCTTGAATAGTTAAGATAACTCAGTGATTAAAGCTGCCTGACGACAGCCCAAATCCAGTCCTCAGGACCCAAACAGTAGAAGGAGAGAATGAGCTCCTACAAGCTGTCTCCTGACGTTCACATGTGTGTGCACCCTCAGCTTCCCCTTCATAAACACAAATACACAAGATTAACAATGAATATAAATATTGTGCCAGAGACCATGGCTCTGGACTGACCTCCTGCACTATGGCTCTAGCAGACAGGGCTAAAAGTCCGGATGGAATCACAGGCCCAAACTCCAAGTTCCAAGATGAAACAATGGGGATCCTCAGACACCCCCCAGATAAGTTAGCCTTAGAGAGAGAGCCAATTTCCTAACTGTCCAGGCCAGTTTCAACTAGCCTGTCATTGGAGTTCCCTCAGTGTTCATTCTCTTTCTCCTTTTCAGACGGCATCTCACTGTTGCAAAGACCAAGTTTACCTCAGACAATCCTCCAGCTGAACTCAGCCTCCTGAATGCTGATGTTACAGACGTGTACCATGTACTCTCTGCCTTAAATATTACAATGAAAGACCTGGATAAATCCAGACCCCCTCAGCAGAAAAAAATAGAGTCAAAAATCTAAGCAGGGAGAGAAGAATCAAAAATCTAGATTAGCTGGTTCAGTGACTCTGTTTCAGGAACTAGCTGAAGATAAAATTAGATTATAATCTTGAGAAACAGGGAGTTACCACCTTGTGATTATCACTGGTATTTTTGGAATTTTCCAATGACACCCTCTCTACCCACTTTGGATTACTGGGTTGTGGTTTCTTCCCTTAAATACTCCTTCTCCCAGCTACTTGGGGTCGAACTCTCTACTCCTGCGAGGGAAATGAGTTTCGGCCCCAGTGCACTGGTTCCTGTCCTGTCAATAAACCTCGTGTGATTGCAGCAAGGACGGTCTCTCGTGAATTCCTGGGGGGGTTGTGTTATCTCGAGACTTTTTGAGTGAGAGTCTCCCTACTCTGGGGGTCTTTCAACACAATGGAAGAAAATCTGAAGTAGCCCCGTGTTAACTGGTCAGCTACTTTCCTTACAGAGAGTGTGATCCCTCTTTCTGGTGAGGCTATCTTCTGCCATTTTTTTTCTCTCCATCAAATTAGCTTTGTTATAAAATATTATAAAACAATATCCCAGCAGTCTTTCCACATAGGAAACTGACAGAAAATTTGCTTCAGTGAGGATTAGTAAAATGAAAGGGCTTCGATGCCTTGATGGGACCTCATGGTGGAAAGGAGAGCTTTAGACAGAAACAATGTAATCCAAGGAGATCTAACCATAAAATGGAGCTTAAAGGAAGCTGGAGATACTTCCCAGTAACCTGGAGTTGAATGAAGAATGGGAAGGTGGAGGGAGGGAGACAGGAAGGGGAAAGAGGGGAGGAGAGGAGAGAGAAGAGAGAGGAAGAGAATATGGGGCTGTGAAAGGGCTCTCTAGACAGATGATCCAGAAGATCCTCTGCAGAGACTCCCTGTTATCTCTGACCAAAGTCCGCTGCAGCATCGCGTAGAAATCCCCAGAACACTGGAAAGTTCTGACTCTCTAACCTTCCAGGAATGGCAAGGGATTTCACACCTTGTGATTCAGTCCACTCTAACGTACATGACAAAGACCGCGGAGGAGTCAGGTACCATAAGGGAGAGATCAAGTCAGAGCACGACATGCTTCTTAACTCTCTGCTTCAGAGAAAACAGGAAGACGGCCTGATTCAAGCTGGGAGGTCAGTCCTAAAGACACACATTCTAACACATTTTTATTGACTCATTGAAGCTATTACTGTTTTTTTTTAAAAAAAAACAAAGTTTTTAAACTAACCCATAGAAGTGTAATAATTGCATATTAATGATGTACCATGTGGTATTCTGCTATGTGTACACATTTTATAACAAGCATCTCAGGGCTTTCAACACACACACGTTTCCTTAAGTGTTCTGAGTCCTACGGTGTGCAGTTATTATCTACAGTCAGCCTGTTGTGTAATAGCACAACAGAACACCTTGTTCCTCTCTAACTGTACCTTAGGACCCATGGATCAACCTTTCGCCTACTTCAGTAACCTCCCTTCTCTCTACACTCAGCTGCTGTAAATTTCACATCTAACAGATGGAGCGGTATTAGTTGTTCTGTGCCTGGCTTATCTCAGTTAGCTCAGTGATCTTCAGTTTCATCCCATGTCATCATCTAGGATTTGGTTTTGTTTTTATTCAGCTTTGGCAAATGGTTGTTCCAATTTCTTAAAAGTTTTG
>JAQHUG010000532.1:434096-448725 GCA_028555095.1 Dicrostonyx torquatus | reverse complement strand
CCTGACCTGTGAATTCCATCCCAAGAACCCATGTAAAACTGGAAGAAGAAAACCAAATCCATGACATTGTCCTCTGACCTCACACATATTGTAAGACCTGCTTGTACCCCTCCCCCAACACATACATTATCTTCATATCCAATAATAATACATTTAAAGCATTTTTATGTAAACTTAACATATGCCATAAACAACTACAACGTGTATTTGGCATAGTCCCATAAATTCTGGGTTATCAAGGCCCAAGCATCCCTCCTTTTTGCTAAACCCCATCTTCAGGTCTGGCAGGCAGATGCAGTCAGAGACTGGGACAGAGGAGCACAAAGCAAATTGCTACTTTGACTCTTAATGTATGGCTTGCGGAAACCACATTGGAAGTGTAACTTTCCCCGCAGCCCACGTGTCAGTTTGGAGGCTACAAAACCAAGACAGGACGAGAGCACAAGAGGGAGGAGCAGAAAGCCTGCAAAACAAAAGATGTGTCTTCTGCACTGACCCAGACTGCCTGGCAGGCTTCAGGGGTGGCCCCGAAGTCGGAGATGATTCACCAGTCCCCAGCATTCTTTGTTATTACTTTTGGGTCTTTCTTAACCACAACGCACATATGCACTTGAGCAAGTCATTCTGTTAGTTACAAATGTTACTGTTGATGGTGGCACAAACCTTTAATCACAGCACTTGGGAGGCAGAGGCAGGTAGATCTCTGTGAGTTCGTGGCCAAAACAAACAAAAAACAAAACGAAAATCAAAACAAGCAAACAAACAAATGAACAAATGTTACTGTTGTTGTCCAAGCTTCCAATCTCCAAAAAATATTGTCATAAGAATGGGAACTTTCCAAATTCCCTAACAACTATTTATGAGTCCCTGCTATGTGTCGGTCTCTGAAGAATTGCTAGTTTCTTTCAAAATTTTTAATACTGGGGACGTACATGTGTCACAGGTTTGCCTCATTTCTCTATGTCCTAGAGGAGAAACTGACTACTGAGCAGCCTTCTTCCACCAACCGAGTACTGGGATGGAAGCCATGTGACACCACACTGAGGAGCAAGCGCAAGGCTCTGTGCCAGTCAGGAAAGGACTCTACCATTGGGTCCACATCTTCAGTCTTTTCTTTCTTTTTAAAATTATGTTCATATTTTTACTTTGTATGCGTGCCAGGTGAGAAGGGTACCAATACACAGGCAGAGGACAACTTATGGCCATGTTTTCTCCTTCCACTATGTGAGTCCTGTGGATGGAACTCAGCTTGCCAGGCTTGGCAGCAGGCACCTCTACCCACTGAGCCATCTCACTGTGCACCCCACCTCCCAGCCCTTTTTCTCTTAGTAGCTTCTCCTGGCAGTGGGAGGTTCATTGTCATTTTTCTTCATTTGGATCCGCAGGAGAACGTTGGGCTTCAGACTGATCACCTCCCTCCCTTTCTAATTCAGAGCGATGAGACCACAGAACTGGGGCTCTGTTTATATTTGCTAGGAAAATTGCAAGCAAGTGTTATTTATTGAGTCCACAGCTCTGTCTTTCAGCCGCACCCATGTGTTGAACTGAGTGCTCTATGTAGTTAATGTTTTTTGTGCTTTGTATGTTTCCACCCCTCCCTCCCTCCCCCCCTCCTTCCTTTTTGGCTTCCTCTATATCACTTAGAAACCTTTTCTGAGATGAGTCGAGAAATACATACACAAATAGTTTCCTTTTGTTTTCCACCAGGAATCGACTTAAAGCCTCCAGAGAAGTAGAATCTGTAGACCTTCCAAACTGCCACTTGATCAAAGGGATTGGTATGTATGAGAAGACGCTTGCTGGCAGCGCTTGTGTGCCTTCGCTGCTCTTCAGCAATTATTAGGACAGCCCATTCAATCAATAAGGCACCCATTCCTTTTGATCTTAGATTTCCTCTATTTCTTCTTAGACTAACAAATTGTGTATATGTTTATAGATTGATTTCTGGTTCCCTTGGCAACTTCTTTAAATTGCGTTGGTATAGTTAAAACTTATATGCCCGCCGCAGTCTATGTTCTGATATCTTAATGGTAAACCAGTGGTGGGAATTTGGAAGGAAGGTGCATTCTCCTTAAGCAGGAGTAGTATTGATCTTGTTCCCCATCCTGTCCCCAGCATCTGGTCTTCCCCTGATGACAACCAATGCTTGCTACTCTTTAGTGGAAAGAACAGCAGCAGCGGTGTGCTCGTTTCTTCTCTGTTGCTATGAAGAGACACCATGACCCAGGCAACCCATAAGAAAAAACATCTAATTAAGGCTTGCTTACAGTTTCAGAACATTAGTCCATGGCTGGTATGGGTCAGGAGCACAGAAGCAGGCATACAGGCATGTCCCTGAAGCAGTAGCTGAGAGCTTGCATCTCATCACAGTTTACTGGCAGAAAGCCTAGACCTGCTTCTGAAACCTCAAAGCCCACTCTTAGCTACACACCTCCTCCAACAAAACCACACCTCCTAAGCTTTCTCAACTTCCTTCTCTAACCCGGACGGAGCATTCACACATACAAACCTGTGGGAGCCATTCTCACTGAAGCCACCAGAAGGAGCAACAACAAACCCTTGTAATTTAATCTTCTTAGCTGTGAACACAGGAGGGACAGCAGGTAATCAGGGTGAGTCCTGCCCTCTTGACTCTGTAGGGCCTGACCTGGTGTCTGAGTCTCAGGGGCAGCCTCGAAGAGCAGCTTGGGTCAGCAGACAACTAGGGACCTGCACAGACACGGTGGGCCTCTCCACCTTCTCTGTCCCTGTCTTGTTGGTTTTTACCTTTGCCATCTACCAAAGTCCGTAGGAGTTAGTAGATTCTTAGTAATTGCTACTAACTTATCAACAGGTGACAAAATGCTGGGTTTTCTTAGGGTGTGATTAGAGGTAGGGAGAGGTCAGGAGACCTTGTTTCCTGCTCTGGTCCTGCTACTCTGCAGCACGAGCATGGGAAGCTTGGCCTTCCTATTAGTTACTTATAAAGTTGAAGGTTTTTAGACTTTAAAATTTTGGGCTTTTTTTTTTTTTAACACTAAGAGCAGGGAAGTCAGTAACATTTTCCCCCTTCCAGTCTTTATAAGACAGCTTTGACCATGGGAGACACAGCTGGATTTTTTAAATGCAAATTAAATTCTATCTTAACAGAAGTATCTTGCTACTTATAGCCAATAACACCATTAAATAAGTTTTGAATAAGGTTTTCACTCAATGCTACGCTTTGACTATTCCTATCCACTTAACCACCTTCCTTTTTAGCAGCTGAACGCTACTGTCTATGAGAAGTTCATATAAACATTAGATGTTCAAACGCACTCTAAAACGGCAAATAAAGTCTACAATAAACTTCATTAATTTTCCACAGAGGTAGCCCTAGAGATAAACCTTCTTATTCCCCCATAGACTTTGTGCACATACAGGCAAATATATACTTGACTATTGTCACAAATGCCATCTTCCTGCTTTACTCTGCTTATTCCTGAATGGTGTGAGCCATGAACTGGCACGTGTAGATCTATCTCTCAGGTGTGTGTGTGTGTGTGTGTGTGTGTGTGTGTGTGTGTGTGTGTGTGTTCCTTCTCACACTTGTGCCCTCGTTCACAGGTGCATGTGTGTACAGGTACAGGTGGGCATTTGTATGGAGAGGTGTAGAGGTTACAGGACAATTCAGCTAATATTTCTCAGGCTCTGTCCACCATGTCTGTCTGCACTTTGTTTGGAGACAGAATCCCTCATCTGCCCAGCCAGGATCAAACTCAGACCTTTTTGTCTGCCAGGCAGGCATCCTCTCCACTGAGCCACCATCCTAGTCCGACCACAGTGTTTCTTTTGTCATTGCTGTCTTGTTGATTTGGTTTGAGGGGGTGGTTGTTTGTTGGTTTTTGTTTAAGATATAGTCACTACAGCCCTGACTAGCTTGGAACTCACGGGATAGACCAGGCTGACCTCAAGACACTTGTTGTTTTAATGTTTCCGTGTCCTATGATTTATTTGAGTCTCCTTTTAATGTACATTTGGTATATTGTAAGACTTTTTGTTTCTTTAAATTTTTAAAAAGTATATGTAGTAAAATGTAGAGTTCGTCATTCTAGACATCTGCAGTGTAAAATTCAGTAATGTTAAATATATTCTCACTATTAGCAAGCTTATTCTGTGTGCCAGGCTAGTCTGCAACTTACTTTGTAGCTCAGGCTGAACTTAAACTCATAAAAATCTTTCTGGGCTGGACAGTTGTGGCGCACGCCTTTAATCCCAGCACTTGGGAGGCAGAGGCAGGTGGATCTCAGTGAGTTCAAGGCTAGCTTGATCTACAGAGCAAGTTCCAGGACCAAAAAAAAAAAAAAAAAAAAAAAAAAGAAGAAGAATCCTTCTGTTTCTGCCTCAAAAGTGCTGGTATGGGTTCCCGTATTGAACTTTAAGGTTAAAAATTAGTCTATTGTATTGGGTTGCTAATTATAATCTCTTACTTTATAACTTCCTGTCCAGATTATAGAGCATTTCTCAGGGGAATCCCATCTTAATTTAGCAAAGGAATTCCCCAGACTTCTTCAGGCACAGGAAAGGGCTTCCCCATTTTTAGAGGCTATCTATCTTCCTGTAGCTTTGGCTTGTACCTCCTAATAAAAAGATGTTCAGCTTTTTTGTTGGCTCTTTGTATGTCTTCTTCTTTTGATAAATGTTTATCAAAAAATTTGCCCATTTTTCAGTTGGATTTTGCATTTTGGTGTTTGGTTTGGTCTCCGGCTATCTGAGTTCTCTATGCACTCTGCATGCTAACTCTTTTTTTTTTTTTTGGATGAACAGCTGATGCACACGTCCTCCTATTCTTTGGATTTTCTCTTCACCCTACTTTGAAGGGTTCCTTGCACAAATCAGTGATCACTGTTGCTCTTGAGTTTGTATATCTGTGAAAAGATACTTAACAGAAAGTCTTCTGTCTTTAGGAAATGTTTGAAGCTCTGGTAATCATCACTGAATTACCATGAAGTTGACAAAATGAATAATGCCATGAATTTATAACCACACTAAGTCCAAATAGCATTTATAGTAAGTTCACATCCGCAAAAGCAGATTCTCCATGTCACCCAAGGGTTTCTCAGCAGGTGTGCTGCCGCCCCGTGTTCTGTACTCTTTCTCATTGAGTTCTGGCCCCTGTTCTTCATTGCTGCCTTTGTATTTTCCGAGTCCTACTTCCTTCTCCCTGCTCTGGATAGTTTTCGTGGGGCTTCTTCTTACTATCATCCAGACAGACTCAGAATCAAAAGCAAGGCTGACTTGATTTCTGCTGGATAATGCAGCCAGTTTTGGAACTGAACGTTTTGTGGCGCTCCAAATAATCCAGCAACTTACTTTATTTTGCCTGGCAAGAATAAGAGAGGTGGGGGAGGGGAGGGTAAGGGAGGGGAGGAGAGAGAGAGAGAGAGAGAGAGAGAGAGAGAGAGAGAGAGAGAGAGGCTCAGAATTGGTCTGGCAAGAGCCAAGAGACATCTATGAAGGGTGTTAGACAGGAGCGGGAGGCTGGATCACTGAACTCTTTGGTTACTTTTGTTCCCGAGTTAATAATTGTCAAATTATTAAACAGCCCTTGGCTCTGTGAAGGCCACCTTCTGTGATTTTCAGTCTCAGAAAAGATAATAGGGCACAATCAGACACATTACTGGACAAACTGCCAAGTATGTTCGCGTTACAGCTCGCTGAAACGAAGCGTGACTCTGGGGAAAACAAGGCAGCAGCATTTGTATTCTGAACAGGCGTCTGTCTGTGTTTCTGACCTTTATGTTGTGATGTGTGTGAGCTGCTGTCTGGAACTAGAGAAAAGGGGGAAGTATGTCACCTATGCCCCTCTCCTGAAGTGTTTAATGCCTCTGAGGCTCTTCAGAAGCCAGCAGAGCAGAGACGATAAGCGATTAGAAGCACATTTGGGATATAGTTTTGGATCTAATTACAATTGTGCTTTTTTTCCCATCCTATTTTGCTCTTGCCCTGTAGTTAGAACACACCATATGAACATGCGGAGTGCCGTGTTAGCCATGTGTAATGCCTACTAAAGCTTCTGTGTGTAAATAGTGACAGCAGTTGTTTATCCACTGGTCTTTGATTACAAGGAATAAGTGTGCTGGACCAAGATCCCCATGTACACAAAAACACTTTTTGTGGTAGGCACAAGGGTAAGGATGAACTCTTTGGGGAAACTTTAGTAGTTGTGCACTTGACACTAATCTGTTCAAGTGGAGACTCCTTCCTGCTGGTGCTCTGTCCCCATCAAACACACACATACACACACACACACACACACACACACACACACTACAGTGTTACCTACATCATCACTGGAAATGAACTCTTTGTAACTATTAAGTGTTTTGGATGTATATCTATCATCTATCATATCATAATGTCTTTCTGTCATAGTAATAGGTATTGACTCCGAATCATGCCAGATGCACATCTCCTCCACTGCATTTTAAATTCCTCCTGGTCTGTTTTATGGGCAAGCATCCACATACTGACAATATAGTGCGATTCCAGTATCTACATAGTAAAAGATAATGCCAGGAACTGGTTAGCTTGAGCTTAGATTAAGATTCAAAACAATTTTATTTTCCAAAAGTTAGACTTTCAGAGTTATAAAACTAAGACAAAGTTTCTTTCTTTTTTTAAAAAAAATTGTTTATGTTTATTTTATGTGCCATCAGTCTTGGCATGTATGTTGGGTTCCCTAGAATTGAAATTACAGATAATTGTGAACTGCCATGTGGATGCTGGGAATTGAACCTAAGTCCCCTGGAAGAGCAGTCAACTCTCTAACCCAAGACAAAGTTTCTAATCTCTCAGTTACCGCACCTCCTTTTCTTCCAAGTTCATTTCGGGTTTAGAGCTTTTATCATCTACTCCACAATCTACATGTGTAAAAATTAGACGGTAAGTAAGTAAGCCCACGCCAATGAGATACAGATTTATATTTCCTTTTATTCTTTTTATGACACATAAGAATCTGAGAGCCAAAGAGTCTAGATAATTATGCAGATATTATAAATTCTTTTTTCGATGTGTTATTTTTTTTTCTGAATGATTGGCTTTCTGTACCAGAGTATTGAATCAAAAAATTCAGAAAGAGGGAGGGTGTGGTATATAGGCCTGAATCCTGAAACTTGCAAGGCAAGACGAAGGAACACTATAAATTTAAGGCTACCTTGGTTTATTTTGAAAAGTTCAGACTAAATTGAGTTACAAAAGTGGAACATAATAATGATAACAGTAATAAGAGACAGGCTACAGTAATACACATATACCCTTTTGTTTTATTAAGGCCTGTGTTGCTGTCAGAGAGTTACAGTAGTTAAAGAGGTTTATTTTGATTTTTCTATTACATTGTCTAGGAAAAGGCTTGGAGTGACCAGGTGGCTGAATGTCACCATTCAGGATCAAATGTTAATGATGTAATAAAACTGTCGCCAACATATCACTTACTTTTTTTGTACAAGATTACAAACTCCTTTGCTGGCATTTCAATTCAGGAAAGGGTAGGAAAGAAGAATGTACACAGATTGTTTGAAATCTTATTTTGCCCAATAGTTGTGGATATTCTTTATCCTCATGTCCTGCTGATTTGAACTAAAACACGTGGTCTTCAATATCAGCAAAAAAATGTGGCAGCTGTATTGTCAGGTGTCTGTTGCTAAGAGGAAAACAGGAGAGAGTGTGGGATCCTAACACCACCGGTGGCAGTAGGAAGAGGGATCTAAAGCCAGATGTGCTGATTGAGAAGAATTCCTAGAGAAAGGGTTTTAAAGGAGGTTTTAAAGAAATTGATGATGATTTCAGTAAAAGACATAAAAGCAAACACCTAATATGATGTTGTCCATGACTGAATTTACATAGCAAAATCTATGTTATTAATTTATTTACTTATTTATTATTAATTTATCACTGTGTGGAAGTCAGAGGACAACTTTGGGTCCCAGGACTCAAACTCAGATAGCCAAGTGTGTTTTTAGGGAAGACAGCCTATGGTTCTAACGGAAAGTGTATTAAATAATAAGCTGATACTTGTAGGTCATATCAAAGGACTCCAATCCTACCTTCCCAGTTGGAGATATTAATTAATTGATTTATAATTTGCTTAACCTTTCAGAGGCTCCTTCTTCTAATAGAAAATATGAGAAAATGATACTGCTTCTCAGTGTTCTGAAATTATGGAAACGACTTACAAAGAGCTCATCATTTGTAAGCCCTGAATTACATTCACAGCTATCACTGCAGAAAGGAGAAAGCGTTTTCCCACAGCTATGATTTTACTTGGAATCACTGAAGGGGTGAGGGGAGTTCATAAAACCGCCTTAGATATTAACCGTAGACATGAGCATGGGCAAGAAGATCTCAAAAATATTCCAAAATAAGCAAGACACAAAATTCAATTTCCTCACTGGAGTGAGACCATAGAATTAAACATGGGAGAGAAGGTGCAATGTGGCTGAAAGGAAGTATCTTTTAAATTTGCCTTACTAATACATTACTGGTATTTGTAGGAAATTGCATCCTTATCTTGTTATTGAATTATTTGTCCTTTTCCTTGTATACGCATTTAGCTTGGGGGTTTGTGGTTGAACACAGCCCAGTGAATTCCAGGCATGAATCTTCTTACAAAGCTGTACCTGTACCGTTAGAAAGTTTGAAAGGCAGAAGGAGTAAAGTAGAAAACAAAAATTGCTCATCCTTCTCCCACTCAAGGAACAGCGGTGATGTTATTGTTATCCTTTTTATAAGTTATGAATATGTACATGAAGTTAAATTTTCTTAAATGACTTTCAGGGGGGAAATTAATTGAGTTTCTTCTACATGGGCCCAGAAAAAAAATCCTTAGACTGGAATTGTGTGTGTGTATGTGCGTGTCTGTGTGCATGTTTGTGGGTCACCTTTGGCCAATGACAGATAACTCCCAAACTGAATTAAACATGTTAGAGTCTCTTTTCTTTCAACTCCAGCATGGGCTTTATAGATAATAATTAGACATAGCATCTCATGTCAAAGACGAACATAGCAGGATGTCTGGTGAGTCTTAGACATAGAGGCTATCACAGACCCTTGCATGGATCGTCTGCAAAACCAGGGACCCTTGTCACAGAAAAGTTCTCATCTGCAATATAAACATGACATTGTTTTCAGTGCACAGAACTTAAGCAGGTTCATAGACTCCCTGGAGCCCATCTGTGGCCCTCAGGGACCCAGGATCCCTCCTCACCGCTAGAACATGCTTAAGCATCTTTTTCTAAGACTTACTTCTGAGGACCCAACAGGGGTCCCTGTTATAAGTGTGCTTATGTTCTTAATTATGCTTTCCTTTTCTGTTCTATGATGGAGTAAGGGATACTGGGGGGGGGGGACCCACCTATGGGCAGAGTCATGAATCAAAACCAGGATGGTGGCATAAAACCTTTTTGGTTTCAACAGCATAGAAATTTTCTCAGAAATAACTTTTGGAGTGGTCTTAAGGAGGAAGATTGGATCTTGTAGACTGAAAGAATGTGTCATGATTTGGCTTAATAAAAGGAATTTTAAACTTTTTCTTGTGTTTGGATCTCTATTATCTATCTGAAATGTGTACAGGGAGGCAGTGAGGAAGGTCTTCCGGCTAAGTCTTTGCTATGCTATGTGGAGGATGATGTCCACATTCAATAGCAATCGATAGGAATTGTAGCCTGGCCCAGAGACTCGAGTCTGAAGCTGGGGTGGGCATAGATCCATGCTACTTTTCATTAATTTTATTTTGCTAGTTTTTCTTGTAATTTTAAGATTAAATTGAAAGGTCTATTGCTTATGAGAATAAATAACCACTGTCTCTTTTCTTTTTTCTTTCTTTTTTTTTTTTTTTTTTGGAGAGGGAATATATAATCCCAGGTGTTTTTCTCTGTTAATGAGAAAAATGTCTTTTTGCTTCAGACTGAATGAGCAGAGAGGGGAACAGGAGATTTGCATGGTTAAATGACTGTGGGTTCTTCCTTGTGGAAGTAATATTCCCCTGTTGTCAATTACTTCTATACAGACATCTGGATGTTTACCCTAGAAGTGTGCAGATGTCAACTTGTTCTGTATCGAACTTGGAAATGCGGTGATAACTTGACTTTGATTTGAGTAAACATAAAATATCTAGCATTTAAAGTCAGAAGTTCACTGTGAGAGAGGGTTTAGACTGACATTTATTAAAAACAATAGTGCCTTGCAAAAGAAATTGGAACCATCTCTAAAGAAATAGAGACTCACATAAAGTAAACAAAGCCACAGCTATGCTGTCTTAAACCAACAGCAGTGTTTGATGATGACATTTATCTCCTCCTTCAACTCGCAGAAGCTGGCGCTGAAGACATTGACGTTCTACCCAATGGTCTGGCTTTCTTTAGTGTGGTGAGTACCATCTTCTTGTCCCACATGCCGTCAGGGACAGACGGGGTCATTCATTTATGGCCATAGACTAGAAAGAGATTTTAAATTCCTTACCTCCCAAAGTAAATCCCGAGAAAAAGACAGTTCAGTCTGGGCGAGCAAAGCCCGTAAGCTTTTCTGAGTGCAGAGTTGAAGAGTCTTTGCTAACTGAGCGATTAATTGCCTTTTGTCTCCCAGTTGCACAGCCTGGTCTACAGATCGGGTTCCAGAATGGCCGTGGCTACCCAGAGAAACCCTGCCTTGAAAAAATAAAAATAAAACATATCTCTAAAGCAGAGAAATACCGGAGTATTGAAGGTATTCCTGTAGTTACAAACCTGCGGTTGCTGCGGGAGGCACAGTACTGTCGAGAGACACACGTGAAGGAAGAGGATTACTAACTGCTGACATAGGGTTGTTCTAAAGCCCTACACAGCTATAGTTTATTCTGTTTATTAGGCCAGCCAGTGTGAAACTAGGCAATCATGGACAGATGTTAAAAATTAAGAATTTCTTCTGATGTCCATTTTTGTGCGTAACATGAGTCTTTGTGTTTTTATTGTGCCCTTTAGCTTACATAGAATATTAACCACACTGCATTATAACCTGAGCACAATAGTGAGTTCACACGTGGTTTATTATCACAGTAAGGCTTCCATTAAGGATAGGACTCTGCATTTTATAGTTAGCCAGATAACCCAGATAATCTCTGCAAGCTTGTAAAAGCTGTTACTACAATTCAATAGTCACTCAATTAAAAGTTCCAAGTGGACTGGAAATGAGAGGAATCCCCAGAAATCAACAGCAAGCACCAGGGTTTTTTTGTTGTTGTTGTTTTATTTTTTTATTTTTATTTTTTTGAGGTGAGAGGGCTGTTTCAAGGCAGGCGTTCTCTGTGTAACAGCCCTAACTTGGAACTCACTCTGTGGACCAAGATGGCCTCAAACTTACAGAGATCCACCTGCATCTGCCTTCTGAGCCCTGGGATTAACCATGTACACTACCATTGTCCCTAGCAAGCCCCACTCCTAGCAGTAAAATGTGAACCATGTTCCCATTCATGTTCAAGAGGGTAGAAAACTTGTACCTCCAAACTGTCGCCAGCTACCTGGAATACCTAATGACCTAACGCAACAAGGAAAAGAAATGTGAAGTGGACCAAAAATCCAAGCATGGTCATGATTTTCAGATAATTTGACCTCTTTTTTTTTATTGTTAAAAGAAAAATTTACATTTACTCCCCTTGTTCCCGGCCCTCCCGCTCCCCCACTACCCCACCGTGCTCCCTTTGCTTCCTTAAGATGGGGCAGGATACCCTGCCCTATGGGAAGCCCAAGGCCCTCCACCCTCCATCTTGGTCTAAGAAGATGTGCATCCATATAGAATAAGTTCCCAAAAAGCCAATACATGCAGAAGAGCTAGGTCCCAGTGCCATTATCATTGGCTTCTCAGTCAGTCCCCACTGGCAGTCACATTCATAGGGTCCAATTAGGTCATTTGCTCATTCAGTCTTGGTCCAGCTGGATTTGATGAGCAATCGATCCTTGTCTATCACCATGCACAAAACTTAAGTCTAAATGTATTAAAGACCTCAATATAAATCCGACCACACTGAACCTCATAGAAGAGAAAGTGGGAAGTAGCCTGCAATACATGGGCACAGGAGATCACTTCCTATGTAAAACCCAGTGGCACAGACAATAAGAACAACAATGAATAAATGGGACCTCCTGAAACTGAGAAGCTTCTGTAAAGCAAAGGACACAGTCATTAAGACAAAATGGCATCCTACTGAATGGGAGAAGATTTTCACCTCTGTTTTTTTTTTTTTTTTTTTTTTTTTTAAATGACCCGGAGAGTCAACTTACAAGACTGTCAGTAATTGTAGAAGATTTGGGCTCAAAATGAATAAATAAAATGCCAAGTCTTTCCCCATGCAAATCATTAACTCTGCTCCATCCAGACACAGGTACTCACATGGACATTAAAGGATTGGTGTGTTAGGTGGGGGACCTAGGTACCAGAATACGTAAGAGCCATCAAAACAACAAACTAAAGAGTGCCCTAACAGGCCAGTATAAAAATGATAGTCCAGGACAGGGCAATGGAGACACTGTGGATTGATTTATTTGCCATGCTCCAGGTGCTGGGATCCAGCAGAAAGTAGGAAAGAGTCCTGGCTTATGTTTCTATCATTCTGGTCAAGAAGAGACAAAGAGATGGGGCAGGGAGGGTGATGGTTCTGGTGCATATGGCATCATGCTGTCATTTGGGAATGGAGATGAGCTCTGTCCGGTTAAGGACATTGCCCAGAATTCAGGTAGATTAGAGTGCTAATCCTGCCCATCCGGCGAGAACAGTACACAAGTCCCGAGAACTGGGCGCACAAGCTGGGTGGAGGACAGTGGTGATCACCTCATCTCCTATATACTTCTCTCTCGCCCCATGCAATGCGACCTATCACGTGGTACTTACGTCAGCGTTAATGTCTGCATGCCGGTAACACTGGGGGAAAGGGGACTGGAGGAAAGTAAGCTAGGGAGAGGGGGAGATCAGCGGCGGCCCATACTGTACTTGGAGGCTGCCTCGCTAGAAATGTGACCTCTGGAACAGGTGTAATTAAACTGAGGGGTGGAGCCCTGCATTCTCAAGCACCAGGTCTGCGAGTAATCTGGGTGAGAACATGCTTGCTTGTTAACAAGGGTCAGGAAGAGTGGATGAGATGAGAGATGGGCATGGGAGGTCGGGAGGGTGAGATAGGCCTGCCATAAAAGGCCTTCAAACCATTCTAAGATCCTTTCTTGGAACCAGACTGAGGTGGGAAGCCATTAGCGTTTTGGCTGACAGTGTATCCTAGTCTGCCACAGTCTGGGTGCAGAGGGAATACAGAGGTCAGGGAAGTCAAGGCAGAGAATGTGAGTGGGGGTAGCCATGGAGAGCAGAGTGAACTGCCAATCTCTGTGTGAAGGGTTGTCCTTTAAAGGTAACACCAACAGGTTACCTTTTTGTAACCATTTGTTTTGCTCACCTATGGTATGCTCTGTTCAAACCTTCCCACCTCCTGCAGAGAGCAGGCCTGGGCTGTGAGGAGTTTCACAGTTTGTATCTGCTCTCCTGACCCTCAGTTCTGCCTGGAATGGCTTAGTTCATTAGCTGTTTTGTAGTCCTTCAAGAGAACTGATCTAAAGTACCTGTCTGAGCTCAACGAAATTACCTGCTGTTCATCTCTCCAGCTCCTATTATCATTTATGCCGCTGTTCTGTTTCCTTTGTGCTCCTAACTGTCCACCCCACCTTTTTCTTTGTATTCGTGGTTCTATGCCACCAACTTTAGCTAAAGGTGCTGCTCGTCAGTACCTAATTCAGGAAGATACCTAAGCTGTTTTGTTGCATTTTTCCTCCCGCTGTTTCCAAAGGGCCTCAAGTTTCCTGGCCTCCACAGTTTTGCACCAGATAAACCAGGAGGAATACTGATGATGGATCTTAAGGAAGAAAAACCCAGGGCACTGGAATTAAGAATCAGCTGGGGCTTCGATTTGGCTTCCTTTAACCCGCATGGCATTAGCACCTTCATAGATGGTGGTAAGAGCTATGAGCTACCACGGTGAAGAAGCACACACTGCTTCATGGAGCTCACACCCACACCACATATATACACACACACACCACACACATATAACACACACGCGCACACACACAAGGAGACAATGCCCTAATGGAACAAGCCTGTGTCTCCCTACCAGCCACTTGTTCACAAGTCTCCTAAGCTGGCAGTATTTATGCTGCATTTTGAAATGTCTAGCAGTTAACAAGCAAAAGAATGTTTAGATTCCCTGACCTTTTCATATACCTGTGACCACTGAATTAAAAAGAGGTGTATTTCCAATTGAGCCTATGAACACATTATGCATGAATTCTGTATATAGAGTGGGGACCCCCTCCTTCTTAAAGGTCAGGAGACCAGTGATCAGAGCTAATGCCAGGCCAATGTCAGGACAGCAAGAAAAATGATCTAGTAGGGTACTGAGCAGCTTGTGCCTTCAACCTTCCCATGCCCATGTTCAAGTGTCACTGCCTGCCCATGGGTCCTGTGTCTATGTCTTCTAAACTAACTAGTTCTGCTCCTTCCATCCTTTAGATGACACAGTTTATCTCTTTGTTGTGAACCACCCAGAATTCAAGAATACAGTGGAAATTTTTAAATTTGAAGAAGAAGACAATTCTCTGTT
>JAQHUG010000532.1:395749-421574 GCA_028555095.1 Dicrostonyx torquatus | reverse complement strand
CTGCTAGGCACCCAGACACCATGGGGAAGCTAGTGGTGCTGACGTTGCTGGGGGCCAGCTTGGCCTTAATAGGAGAGAGGCTTCTGACCTTTAGGTGAGTGGACACCTCCATGGAGACGTCTTTAGATCTTTTTTTTTTTTTTTTTCTGGTCCAAGTTAGGTCAAGGACAACCTGCTTCCAACTTCCCAGCGGGTGCAAAGGAGCAGTTTGGGAACCAGTCGTCAGTGCCACCTCCTCAACTTCCCCTTGAAAATAACTCGTTATGAAAGGGGACTGCTGTTTGCCTTTCTAGGCTGCCGGGGTAGGAAAGCCCACACTGGACTGCTGAAGGTTAGGTACCTTTTCCAAGTCTTCGATTATATTGTCCCGGTGAAACACTAAAGTTCTTCAGAAGTGTTGAGCTCGGGGGAGGGGACCATCCTAGCAGCTAGATATTTATAGCTGA
This sequence comes from Dicrostonyx torquatus, assembly GCA_028555095.1. NCBI lineage: Eukaryota > Metazoa > Chordata > Mammalia > Rodentia > Cricetidae > Dicrostonyx > Dicrostonyx torquatus. Next base: position 421,128 of record JAQHUG010000532.1, on the reverse strand, counting down.
CTCGGCCCCTGAAGGTGCTGGCTTAGGGAACCCATGCCACACTAGAGAAAGAGAGCTGAGCCCTGCGGAGGGAACTGGCTTGGAGGTTGGTTGACATTTTGAAGCAGCAGGTTCAGGAGAAACAGCCATTCCAGAATCATCTCAAGCAAAGTCAATTTGGTCTAAAAGAATTTTTTTTTTTAAAGTTTTTAAAAGCCTTATTCCTAGGTGGGGCTAAAGCCTTCGCTTGTCACCCTGCTTTTATTCTCTCGGTAAGGAGAGACTGTTCTCAGTTCACCGCTGCAATCTGTTCAGACACCTGATGTCTGCTGGCAACACCTTCTAGCTCAGCTTGGGAGTACTGGTTTTTCTTGCTCCCCAAACAACAAGTGACAGGATCGTCAAAAGGTAAATTTAAGGGTCGGGCGTACACACACCTGTGTGTAGTCCAGCGCGGGTCACAACCGCGCCTCCACCGAGTTCCAGCCGTTCCAGCCCATCCCTTAGAGCACTTTTTATAAGTGACTGAAAGAGTAATCTAACTTTGGTCTTCTTGAACATAGTTTAGTGAATATTTCAAGTTATACCTAATATTTAGAAGGACGTTTCACTGCAAAGAAAGGAACATCGCTGAAAAGTCGATAGGCTAACAGTTTTATGGTGGTCAGGTCCAAAGTCGGGGTAAGCTGTTGGAAAGAACAAAGGCTAGACTAGAGTTACAAGGGTTAGCTCTTTGGAGACCTCACAGAAGTAAGGAGGTCAGAGGAAACAAGAGGAGGCGAAAGGGAGAAAGTGCAGATTTATAATCAATAATACTTAGGAAAATGATGCAATGCTGTTTTATTTATTTAAGTGAACAATATTGATAATTTCTGCCTAACATCAAGTGGGGTCTTATATTTGGTATAGAGTCATGCTTTGTTCTTTCAGGGATAACTGGGAAGTTAGCTTGTGTGGGCACAGTGCTTCTGTGAGAGGTATTATGTAACTAGGAACCAAAGGCATTGCCTGCTCACCTCTTATGCCATCCGTAAAAAGAGGAAAGGCACTGGAGGGCTTCCATGTCTGTTCTGACACTGACCTGGGTTGCCGCACTCTGACCTCTGTACTGGTTTCTCCTTGTTGACTTCCATCCTCTGCAGAGAAAGATTTAGTTCAACACGGGAGATAAAGTCCACAGAACCTCAGCACTGCCACCTGATTGAAGGCCTTGGTAAGCACACAACAGCGCTGAATCGTTTCCCTGGGGCTGGGAGATGATTTAATTCCAAATTACTCCGTGACAGGCGGCGTGACTTCTGCACATGGCTGTTCCTAGACTACCTCATGCCACGGGCATTTCTCCATCTTCTGATGAATTTCACTGCTTCCTGGCTGCTGCCCCGCCATTTCCCCCTTGTTAGTTCTCCCTTTCTTGACAATCTTGACTTCAGGTATCCTTTCCTTTCACATTTTCTGGCAAGCACTTCTCGTATGTATTCAGGCTTTCAGCCTGCCTAGACGTCCTTCAAAAATACTAATCTCAACTCTGCAGTCACATCTCCAGCCTCTCAAATTGAAGGTTTTCTTTCTCCATCACTAAGGCCAGTGTTGTTTATTTAGATTTAGACTTCATTGACATCAGCGTCATACTCCTGCCATTCCCGACATGGTTCCCCAACCCACAGGTGGCCCATTATCCCCTGGAGGTTTAGTTAGAGTTCTTGGGAGCTTTGGTTTCCTCTTTGTCCCTCCTGCTTCCACAGGAGACCAGAGAGCAGAAGTCTCCTCTGTTCCCACTGGCCTCACCTATTTGGCTCGGCTCCCATGTTTACTTGGGCTGCAAGCCTCCAGTTTTGCTACCGGAAAATAAAACTAAAAGCCAGCCAGATTCTACTCACTGTCCGCCAGAAATCTCCTGTGCCCTTCTCACCTTCGCTGTGGCATTTTCTCTCCCACGGCTGCTCACTGAAGTCAGCCGCAGCCTCCTCTTTCTCCTTCTTACAACATTCTGAGACTCAGCTGACTCCACGCCTACCCCTTGGTTTATTTCTGAGCTGGTGTTCTCTTTCATTATCAGATTGTAAACTCCCTAGGGCCAAAGAGAGTGAATGATTTATTGGTATAAGTTTAAACAGCTTATTTTATGGTGGGAATTTGTGTTCTATTTTTCTTTGTGTTTATATTTAAAAAAACAAAACAGAAAAAGAAGCCCTTTGGTTTTGGTTTTCCTATTCTTTTACCCCTTCCCAGTTTCTAATCCTTTGTTTTTGTTCTTATTTTTGAAACCATTTCTCAAGTATCTCAGGCTGCCTTTGAACACAATACATAACCAAACATGGACCTGGACTTCTCATCCTCTTGCTTCCACCTTCCAAGGGCTGGGGTCATAGGGCTGCCCTACAGCGTCTAGCTTGCGTGGTGGTGGGGATAGGATCCATGGCGTCAACCAGGCTGGCAAACACTGTATCACTTGAACTACCTCTCTAGCCCTGTTCCATGCTCTTAGAAATGGTTTTTGCTGCCTGATGGACACTAGAAGAATGAGTCAACCCTATAGGTGACCTTGGTGTTTTAGAAACCAAAGCATTCAAGAGGTTCTGCAGGGGAGGGTGAGTGTGAATCTCTGAGATTCGTGGGCCCTGTCCGCCACCTTACAGAGTTTTGGGAAAGAGCAAACACCAGATAGACGCTCACAAGGCATCCTCAGAGCAGTTTGACCTGTGCCCTATGTGTCACAGCCTAAACAAAGGCTGTACGCATGACAGTCGAGTTACAGAATTTAAAGGGGCTACAGAAGACTTGGGGGGCTGCATTCTGCTTGATTTTAAGACCCACCTCCTCAGCTCATAAGAAAAGTCTTAACAGACACTCAGTAGTGACTCGGTTCAGTTTCTTTTCAGTCTTATAAAATGAGGCCCTGAGTTCAAGACCCAATAAATGACAAAAGAAACACACACACACACACACACACACACACACACGCACACACACACAGGTCCTCATGGTGTGGTGGCCCCCAAGCATAAAAATTATTTTTGTTTCTACTTCATAACTGTAATTTTGCTACTGTTACGACTCGTAATGTGAATAGTGCTGGAGATAGAGGTTTGCCCAAGAGGTCAGGTTCCACAGTTGAGAAGCAATATTGCTATCTTTCAATCTCACCATACATATATCTCAAAACATGAGCTTGCCAAGCATTTTAGAAGGATAATTAGATTAGAGGATTTTTGATGTCTACTCCGATTCTCAAATTATATAAGTCAACTGAGTTTGAAAAGGTAAAGCTAGAGTTGATATTGTAGCCAGAGGTCGATGCCCTGGTATTTGGAAGCTGGCTTACAAGAGATGAAGAAAATCATAGCATAACATGCCACACTTTGCATCTGTCACACCTTCATATCTTATATTTGAATAACTGAACATGCTAGGATGATTGCAGGACATTTGATGATAGGACAATACTGATGATTATTAAGAAAAAAAAAAGCACCCAAGTTCCCATTCCAAAGGTGTGTGCCTCCTTTGCAAGCACCTGCTTTATTCCCAGCACAGATCTACAAAGCAAACGTGGCTATCAGTGCTGTGTGGAAGACAGTGACACATAGAGGGATTGACTTAGTTGCCTCATGGTCCAGATGTTCACCTAGATTAGGGCTGTGATGGTTTCTTTTTTTCTTGCTTTGAAGTCTTTGTTGTCTAATGCTGATACGATATATAATGTCTTATCTACTGACAAGACATTGTTTTTATTCTAAGCATTCCCGAAAAGTCTTTATTGCACCAGAAAAATGTAAATAGCTAGAATATTACTAAATGGAAACTGAACAAGAGAAGGCAACTAGATATTTAGATAGAGATAGCTAAGAAGACATTAGTCAGGAGTCCAAACTGTTCGATGGCAGAAGGTTTTATGCATCAATGTAGCTGCACTGGAGGGCTTTTAGCAGGGTACTCAGGCACACAGCTAAAGGAAACTCTGCTTTGCTCTTCTTTACAATCAGATGGGTTTTCTTTGTTTGTTACTTATTTTTTAACTTATTTGTGTTTATATGAGTGTGTGTTTGATTGTTTGTTTTACTGGGGCTTAGGCCCACAACCTACTCCTATGTTGTATCCACAACTCAGGGTCTTGTTACATTGTTCAGGCTAGCCTTAAAGGCTAGCTAGCCTTGGACTTTTTGTATAGCTCAGTCATGCCTTATGTTTGTAATCTGCCAGCCTGGACTCTGCAAGTAGCTGGGTTTACGGCTGTGCCACCAGCCTCAGCTAAGAGCAAACTTACAAAATTAATTTATCCTTTTATGTATGGTTGTTTCTCCCTTCCCTCCTTTTCTGCTCCCCCTTCTTTTCTCATCCATTGACTTTATTGATACACAGTCTTCTGTGTAACCCTGGCTATGCAATCCTTCTCCCTTGGATTCCCAAGTACTGGGACTGTAAATGTGCTCAGTTTTCTTACAGGAAGGCTTGGAAGGTCAAATAATTCTTTCTTCAGTAAACGCTACCTCTATTCTTTCCTTTTGCATTAACATTGTCTTTTTTGTCCAAGCCTGTGAGGGTGAGAATGCCTTTAACAAGGAAGTTGTGGGGCATCTCTTGGCATCTCACCAAAGCTACACTTGAAACATGAGTTCCCTGCATCAGAGCTTTCTGTAGGCGGGATTATCGCATTTGCGGGTTTGTATGTGGTGCCTTTCTGCCTTGCATCCCTTCTGTACCGTCTTGGTCTCCAAGATCGCTGCTACTCCAGAGTGAATTCCATTTGTTTACTTAGCTGGCATTTCCCCAAGGTGTGAAATAATAAAATTATATAAATATCATATAATTTTATATAAACTATATTATTTATATATACAACTTATATAAACTATATAAAATAATAAAATTACATATAGTAAACTACTGGAATGACACTCTCTTTATGGGGAATATTGAAAAAAGAAAGAAATTATTGAAGTGATGGCAACTTATGGTAGGATTGAAATGTAATAGTTACTTCTTCATGAGCTTTGTGACTGAGGGATTTGACCACAGCTGAGTACTTAAGGGTATGAGGGAGAACCCAGAGGACCCTGTAGCTCCACTCCCACCAGTTTCCCTGCTGTTGAGATACCTGGCACTCGTTGGTTCCATGTAGACAAGGGTGTGAGGGTGGGGGGGTGGAAATCCTATCAGTCCGGTTGATGCTGCACATTAGGTCAGAGTGATGCTATCATGGGAGAAATATAAAACTGCATTTGGGAAAGAAAAGGAGCCAAGTCAGAGATCACACAACTCAGAAAATCTTGTGTAGCTATTAATTAAGCAAGAAGCTAAATTGCAATGTGGGTTTTGCATTGATAAATGCCTTTAGTTAAAAATACTGCATGTAAAAATGCATTTAATGCTCCTAACACCCCGAGCATTCCCAGGCGGGCTGTGCGGGAAGATCCCTGTAGAGTCAGTCCATCATTTCCCTCCTGAACGGGAGCAGCCTCTGATGATGTGGCTCAGACTCCAGTGAGAATTGGGAAGATCAGGATTCAGAACGAAGGGTAATATTTCTCCTGAATGTGTTTCATTTTCATGTCTTTGGGAAGTTGAAATCTCCTAATCAGATCGTTATAAACTGGGACACCTGTACTCAGATATAACATCTATATCATTTAACTCCAAAATGAGACAAAGTTCAAATTACTAACCTGGTTACTTATTAAGTGAAACAGCTTGCCTCGAGAGCGTGCACAACAAAAAAGACAGGTGTTATACACAGATACGACATGGAATTAAACCCAGGCCTTGTTCCCAAAAAGCTTTCAGTCAAATAGACAACACAAGCAGACACGGGGCACAGTGTGAAAAATGTCATGATAAAGGCTCCACAGGCAGCAATATTTGCATATAAAGACAGATGCTAAAACCAAGACAGTTTTGGAAAGCTGAAGCAGTGGCCCCAATGCCCTGCGCATCACTAGAAGTAAGGAAGGGCTAAACCAGGAGGAAAACGTGTGTGTGTGTGTGTGTGTGTGTGTGTACAAAAATATGACTCTAGTATCATTCCTAAACTACTCAAGGAAGCATCACAGAGCTAGAATTGATCCAGAAAGTCAGGATCAATGAGAACTGAGCCTAGGCCAAAGTGTGGATGGATTTGAATCTACACCAAGGTACATGGAATTTATGCTGCTAACTCCAGCAGGCCTTTAGAAGGCTTTAAACATGGGTATGATAGGGCCAACTTGGCAGTTTAGAAAGATGAATGTCAGTACAGACAATAGGCTAGTGGAACAAAGTTGACCCTATTAAGAAACCATTGTAGATCTTGTTTGCTTCCGACTTCCAGGAGGATCTATATATGTTTTTCTTTGGCTTCACCATGTTATTTGGGTTCTCTAGGCTTGTGAGCTATAAGCTTAATGTTCTTTGTTTATGGCTAGGGTCAACTAATGAGTGAGTACATACCATACTCATCTTTTTGGGTTTGGGATATCTCACTAAGGATAGAGTTTTCTATTTCCATCCATTTGCATGCAAAATTCAAGATGTCATTGTTTTTTTCCACTGAGTAGTATTCTAATGTGTATTCCACACTTTCTGGATCCATTCTTCCATTGAGGGGCATCTAGGTTGTTTCCAGGTTCTGGCTATTACAAATAATGCTGCTATGAACATAGTAGCACAAATGCTTTTGTAGTACAGTTGGGCATCTCTTGGGTATATTCCCAAGAGTGGTATTGCTGGATCCTGAGGTAGGTTGATTCCCAGTTTCCTGAGAAACTGCCACACTGATTTCCAAAGTGGTTGTACAAGTTTGCATTCCCACTAGCAATGGAGGAGTGTTCCCCTTACTCCACATCCTCTCCAGCATAGGTTATCATTGGTGTTTTTGATTTTAGCCATTCTGACAGGTGTAAGATGGTATCTCAAAGTCGTTTTGATTTGCATTTCCCTGATCGCTAAGGAAGTTGAACATGACCTTAAGTATCTTTTGGCCATTCGAACTTCTTCTGTTGAGAATTCTCTGTTCAGATCATTACCCCATTTTTTAATTGGGGAATTTAGAATTTTTATGTCCAGTTTCTTGAGTTCTTTGTATATTTTGGAGATCAGGCCTTTGTCTGATGTGGGGTTAGTGAAGATCTTTTCCCATTCAGTAGGATGCCTTTTTGTCTTAATGACTGTGTCCTTTGCTTTACAGAAGTTTCTCAGTTTCAGGAGGTCCCATTTATTAATTGTTGTCCTTATTGTCTGTGCCACTGGGGTTTTACATAGGAAGTGTTCTCCTGTGCCCATGTATTGCAGGCTACTCCCACTTTCTCTTCTATAAGGTTCAGTGTGGTCAGATTTATATTGAGGTCCATTTAGACTAAAGTTTTGTGCATGGTGATAGACAAGGATCGATTTTCATTCTCCTACAGGTTGACATCCAATTGTGCCAGCATCATTTGTTAAAGATGCTTTCATTCTTCCATTGTATACTTTTAGCTTCAAATATAAGGTGTTCATAGGTTTGTGGACTAATATCCGGATCTTTGATTCGATTCCATTGGTCAGCGTCTCTGTTTTTATGCCAATTCCAAGCTGTTTTCAATACTGTAGCTTTGTAATAGAGTTTGAAGTCAGGGATGGTAATGCCTCTGGAAGTTCCTTTGTTGTATAGGATTGTTTTGGCTATCCTGGACTTTCTGTTCTTCCATATAAAGTTAGTTATTATTCTCTCAAGGTCTATGAAGAATTTTTTTGGGATTTTAATGGGGATTGCATTGAATCTATATATTGCCTTTGGTAGAATTGAGAGTACATACATGACAAGCAAGTGATGTTTGGGGGGAAATGAAAGAAAAAGGAGGTGGTAAAGATAGCTTCAAGTTCCCAGCTCTGGGTACCTGAAGATAGATGCCATTCATTGCTATTGGAAGATGGAAAATATAAATGGAAGAAACTTCTAGATCTGTTTGGAACCTGTTGCACATGAGAAATCAGGGGGGAATGTTTAGCATCAGGTGACTGTAAAAGTCTGAACTTGCAAGAATGACTTATGCAGGTTAGAGGAATCAAGAGCATGGGGGTGGCACCTGACAGCACAAGACTGGGCTGTGGCTTGCTCTGCCTGAAGAACAGGCAAGGGCAGACAGACCTTATTGTATATTCAGAACAGAGTGAGAGATAAAGGCAGCAGGAAACCTAGAAGGACCGAGCAGAGAGGTGGGAGCATCTTCAGAGAAGTAGCCAACCTGTGGTGCTGAAAATTGCTTTATTCGATGTGTGGATTTTCCCAGTGTGCATTTCACTCCATATGGAAAGAGCATCACGTTTTTCAAGACATCTGGGCACCAGAGATAGATAAATCTTGATGAACCCAAATGTTTAGGAAATGGGAAGCTCTGGTTAGTTTTACCAGTTGGGAGTTAGTTTTTCCCGTCTTTGGTTCTCAGCACTTGCTGCTCACCATTCTATGGGTTCAAATTTACTTTTTCTTTGGCTTTATTTCATTTTGTTGTCCTCATCTACCCATGTTCTCTCCCATGTAGAGACAACATAGTGACAACATAGTAATCCATTTCCCCAGGTACCTATTTCCCATGTGTTCCAATTAGTGTGGCTGCAGAACAGACCACCCCACACTTAGTGAGTTTGAACAATAAGGCTGGACATAGTAACAAACATCTGTAATTCTAGAGCTTGAAAGGCTGAGGCAGGAGGATCATGTGGTCAAGACAATCCTGGATGACGTAGGGAGACCCTGTCTCAAAATAAACCTAGAAAATCCTAGCTATTTTTCTTATGATATTGGCAGGGCTTAGTGAAGAAAGTCCAATTGTTCCATTTGCATTAGCAAAGGTGATTCAGAGGTTGGTAACAAGGCGCCTGGGGTCCTCTGGCTTTTCTTCCCATCTTTCTGTTCCCTACAGACATCGCTCTGTGACTTTGAAAAACACTTCAGGGCACCCAAGGTACATCCTGGAGAGAGGGGATGAGGAGTAGATGGGGCAGAAGAAAGGGAGGGAGGAAGAGAAAGGAAAAAGGAACATAAGGACAAAAAGGAGGGAGAGATTGCACCAGGGCATCTAGGGCTAGCAGTTACCCTTGGAAGTCACGTGGTATTACACTCACCCCATTCCATTTGTCAGGACAACTTCTAATCCCTAAGGCTCAAGGGAAGAGAATACAGTGAAATAGTGTGACTGTCACATCTTCACAGGAGCATTTAACTGAACTCCGATTCTGCAGAATACAGTTAGCTGTATTAGACAATCATCACGTCCAGAATCAGCCCCTCCCCCAAGTCTTATGAGGTCTTCTCTCTACTAGAACCCATCCTCCCACGCACACATTACACTCTCCTTTCCACAGAAAATGCTCAAGGCTCCGAAGAAGGAAGTGAATTTATCCAACTCCTCCTAATGAATCTCTTGCCACAGCCTGTCCCAAGAAGGATTGTTATCACACAGATCACCTGTTGGCTAATTTCTCAGTGTGGTGTGCATGCTTCAATCTGATAGGCTGTAGAATGGGGGACATGGCAGGGAGACTTCTCTGGAAGCTTTTCACTGATGACTGAATTCTCTCATTCAGTATGTGAGGAGCAACCTTTTAAAGGGAACAACACAGACTTTCTTAGGACAACTCCTGCAAGTTGTAACTTAAAGAATCAATGTAGGACATGAATTTCACTTTATAGGGTAGTTTGTTTTGCACTTTCCTTCAGAAAAATTGAATTCTAAAGAGGAGTTTAATGCTCATGGAGATGGACTCGGGGGTTCTAATAGAGCAGCTCCATTTGTGGGATTCCTGAGCATTACAGTAGTTTCCCAAGTAAATGGGTGAAACCATCAATGCATTTTTGAAAAGTTCTCCAAAGTTTGGGTCCATTGAACTTCTTCTTTGAAGGCCCCACATATGCATTTTCGTGATTATTTGCTGGTTTGTGTTTTGCAGAGAATGGCTCTGAAGATATTGATATACTTCCTAGTGGACTGGCTTTTATCTCAACTGTGAGTATTTGCCAACCACTCTGATGCGCACATCAACAGCAGCATAGACAGGGCATTAAAGTTTCCAGCTTGAGATGCCAGATGGACCCCTACATGTTCATCCCACCTCTGGGTAGAACAGTCAGCTGCAAAAGCCAATCTGGAAGTCTAATTAGAAACCTGCAGGCAACCTAACTCTGGCTGCTTCGTGTGGGCAGCTGCATGCTTGGCGAGGGTCTCTGGAAAAGGGTATTAATGTCCGTTTGACTCTCAGGATGGTCTTCAGATCTGTCTAGTTGCTTCTCAGTTTCATCACTGCCTTATTGGGTGGTACCTCAGTGTCTGGTAGTCATCTCTGCATTAACCAGTGTTCTTGCCATGCTTGTTTATATATGGCGTGCTTTAAGTGTTAAAGAGTTTAACATCAATACTTGGACTCCCAGCTATTCCTTCCATGTGTTTCCATGAGTAGAGAAGAAAGTGCGCTTTGTTCTCAATACCTTTTGACAAATGTTAAATGACCAGGAAGCTATATTAGGGGATGGGAAAAAAAATCAGTAAACAAAAGAAGCGTGTGTTTATTAGATGTTGAAGATTGTCCTGGATCTATCAATCCAATAGCACATTGAAATAAGGTCTGAGATTTTGCTTGCTGGTGTTGTTCACATGGTTTTGTTAGAGATGGAAGCCAGGGATGTGTGCATTGTCAGTCATAAACTCTTCTGCCTAACTAAGTCCACAGTTTGGTTCCAATATTGTGAAAAAATTGGATTTACCACACTTTTAGTGTGACTTAATTTCTGTGGCTAGAATTGCATGTGGAAACATTCAATTTTCCCAAACCACTAACTTACATAAATTCTAAATACTTTTGGCTCAAAGCAAGGCATCCTATCGAAGCATGGCCTGAGTTTCCAGATTCTTAAGCATGCAGATATAATACAGAGAAGGGCAGAGTGAATTTTAGATGGTAGGAGACAGGATTCACTTTCTTCAGTTTCCTCCAGACTCAAAGATAAAGCTGTCTGGTAAAGGCTCTTTTTCGTTGGCCTTGGTTATCTACTGTCAAGTTTGGTTTTCAGGGCTCTGCCGGACAGACCTGCAAAAGTGATTATCACAGAGTTAGGAGATGTGTTTGCTGCCAGAAAATGTTTGTTCCTGCCGTATGCCTCCCCAGCAGCAGAGATGCACAGATCTTGCTCAGCAGAAAGAGAGCATTCTCATCCCAGTGTGTGAGAGATGGCAGTATCCCTTCTCTTTGCATCGCTCTGCAAACTAGCAACTCCTACTTGAAGCTTAGGATTTAAGCTCTTTGCTCCTTTTCCTCTTCCTGCATTCAATACCTTGTTCCCCCATGACCTTCCTGCCTCCCTTGAGAATGTTCAGATTCAGAGTTATTCTATGCAAATACATATTCTTGCCTTTCTAAAGTGACAAGGACTACTCCCATCCTCCCACTTTACCAGTGAAGCCTCCCTGTGGAGGTATGCGGCTTCCTCAGCGAGTCTTCCCTGGTTCTGTTGTTGGATGTGGACGGACCGCATTATCCTGATATGTTCTTCTTGGGACATCATGTGAATTTAAGGTCCTTGAATCTGGGATGTAGATGTGTTTGTTAATACCCCAGGCGCCCAGCAAAATACTGGACATATGAGGTCTGATGATGAATAATGAGAATGGAAGGTTTCAGTGAATGTCCACAAATACCTACAATACATTCGGGGAAATCAGAAACCGCCACCTCAGGGTGACTGTCGTTATTTTCAGTGATAAGTGGTAGGAATGGAATTGTGTGCTGTTACTAGCATAGAGCAGGATTGTTGCCATCAATTCTACCCAACAGAACATCATGAAGAGAAACCTCATCCTCCTCTGAGAGTATTTCCTTAACACTCTTATTCCAGGTGAAGTGTATGTGCAGTGTCGTGCTCCTGTTTCTATCAACTCTTTTTCATTCTGGTCTCTTTGTTTGGATGATAGTGTCCTCATATGTTCCCATGATATTAAGGTACTTGTAGAGATGTGCTGCCTTGAGACACAAACACCCCTTTTGTGTATTTACGGCATGGCAGAAGGAGGTTGTACATGAATGGCAGGCGTATGGCTAGATGTCCCTAACATTTCTTCTTTTGTGTTGCCAGTCTCTGAGCTGAAGAACTTACTGACAGATTAGCTATAGAGAGGGCAGCTGAGAAATGGATTTTATGATGTGACAGAACAGTGACACCCTTAGCTGAGAAGAACAGACGTCCATGAGAGGGAGGGTCTGGAGGGATGACGTTTGACTTTGGTTTTTGACGAGTCGACTGCTGACCTTAGAAGGGAGTCGGCATGGGGGTGGGGTAAGCTACAGCACGAGGGGCAGGCTGTGGGTAAACATATGTGAGAATCGCTGAGGGACATGAAATAGCCAAAGCTTTACAAAGAAAAGCTATAAGGAGAGAGCACAGCGGAGGAAGGGTTATGAGGACAGAAGGAAGACAAGTCTAAGAGGCAGAAATCGAGACAGAAATTCTGACTTTTGGTCATGAAGGAAGGAGGCATTCTGTAGTGTCCAGAGCCCTGGTGCTGCGGACACAGAAAGAAGAAATGCAGTCAAAGAAGACACTTAGAGCCTGCAGCACCACCTGGAGAGATTGGCTTCTCCATAATACAGGAGGTAGAATATTCATCCCAGTGAAAGGAGTGTGGGTAATAAGGTCGTGTGATCTTTCTGAGAAACCTCAGGTGAAACAAGGAGATAAATACATAGTTGAAGAAAGTTAGGGAAAGATTTATTTCCAGGAATGAGAAACAGGAACAAAATTCCAGGCCACAGATTAAGTCACTGATGAAAAATAAACACTAAAGCAAGAGGGGGTGGTGTGCTCCAGAGTAGAGGATCAGGAAAGAAATGAAAGACCTGACAGAACAGCAGAAGGGTGTCTTTTCCTCAAGAGATGAGGCAGAAGTGATGAAGGTCATTCACAGAAAGGAGTCAGAGGGAGTGGACCTGAGTTGCCATAGTGCTTCCAGAGAAGTCCAAGCTCAACTACCACACAGAGTGATGCAGAATGGGCTGTGGACTTCATGAGATGAAATGCATTGAGGATACATATGTGGAAAACAGAATGGGTTGTCTATGAGTGTGAACTAGAAATCAGAGTAACAATGTTGACTGCAGGTGATGCTGGGATGCACTGAGTCCTTCAAAGTGGGTGTGGATGTCTTCCTCTTCTCGTCACAGGAATTGCATGTGACAGTGTTTCCCTACAGTCTTTAGTATAGTATTTTGAAAATTTCCAACAATTTATTTTGATCAGATTAATTTCCACTCTTCTCCCTAATTCTTCCCAGATCTATGGTACCCATATCCACACCTTTTCCCAACTTCCCACCTCTCCCCTCTTTTAATAGCACACAGAGTTTAGTGTGTGATGCTCATATGCTCACTGGGGTGGGACTATCCACTGGAGCTTGGTTGACCCACCAGAGGCCATTAGTCCTAAAGAAAATTGACTTTTCCTCTCCTAGCAGCCACCAAGTGTCAATAGCTTCTCCCGAGCTCCTCCATGCTCCCTGCTAGAATGTTGACTGGCTTGATGCTATGATGTAGATGTCCCATTTGTGGCTGAAGGCGTGTCCTTTTTCTTAAGAGCTTTGGCCAGCATAAGAAAGAGCAGAGAGGACCCACTAAAGAAGCAAGTGATGTGGCTTTATTAGAGAGGTTTTTTTACTTGGTGTGGACAGAATCTGGCCCAGAAACAGAACTGAGAGTAAGGCCCTGCCTATCCCTCCTTTGGGCCTGGTGAAGAAGGGTCCTTCAGAAGTGGATAGCACTGCTCTGATGGCTTCAGAGACCTCCTTCCAAAAACACTGAGGTTCAAGCTTTGGATGACAAGGAGGATTCTAAGAAAAACGTGAAGGATGGAGTGATGGCTCAACAGTTAAGATCACTTAAGGTTTTTACATCAGCATGGCAGCTTGCATCTGTCTGAAAACTTTAGTTTCATGGTATCCCACACTCTCCTCTGACTGCCAAGGGCATCTGGCCCCATGTGGAACACATACATATATGCACTCAAACATGCATACACATAAAATAAGAATAACTAAATCTTTTCAAAACACTTGAAGACATGCAGAGATTCCCAACTGCTCAAAGTGAGAGGGCAACACCAGGACCAATAGGTACATGTATGTGCAAGGATAAGAGCAGAAAGAGAAACAGGGAGAGACTGTAGATTAGAAAGGAGAATGTTTAGATTAGCGATTGAGGGGGAAGAAAGAAGCTGGTCTATTTTGAGTTAAATCAGAGTGATGGGGAGAGATGTGATCATGAAATAACTTCTTAGTTCTTGGTATAGAATAAACCAACCTCAAGGTCTGACACAAGGAACTGGGGTATGTTAAAGGTTCAGTGCCTTGTAGGTTAGAAAGGGTCACTGTCCAGAGTACTAGAATAAACGTTGTGTATTCATCAGAATAAATATTCAAATTAGAATTTTCAGAATTCCTAGAGGAACAAAATAAATCAGAAATCATTGTGGTGCTGGCACCCTGCAGTGAACTGTGGCTAGTGTCACTATGACTACATAGTGTAAGTAGCGGAGGGAAAAGGACAATAGAATTAAGCCACACACCCCATAGCTATGCTTCAGGGAAGGAAAAGATTGGAAAGATCTTAGCCATCATAGTTTCAGTTGTTTCATTTTAGAGATGAGCACCCCAAGACCTAGGCAGATTAAAGGACTTTGAGAAAGTAACACAGCTTGGTCCCTGGCATTGTAATCTGTGGTTTAATTCTTCCTAAACTGAAAATGGTTCCTTATCTCAAATATAGCACTTCCTGGATTCATAACCAGGGTTGGAATGACATGGCTGACCCCCTTCCCCCAGATCAGATAATGGCTACAGATGACAGAGTGAAAAATCCCCAAATCGACATGAAATGCAGAACCTGGAACATTTTTGTTTGGCTTTGAGATTTGACTTCCCTATGAAAATGTCATTTAAATAAGCGTGTGTGTGGACTGTTTTGTTTAAGTGTGTGTGTGTGTGTGTGTGTGTGTGTGTGTGTAAACTGACTCTTTATGCATATCAGTGTAGACTGACTCTCTGTTTCTAAAGGGATTAAAATATCCAGGCATGCCAAATTTTGCACCAGACAAACCAGGAAGAATTTTCCTGGTGGATTTGAATGAGCAAAACCCAAAAGCACAAGCGCTGAAAATCAGTGATGGATTTGACAAAGAATCACTGAATCCGCATGGAATCAGCACCTTCATCGACAAAGGTAAAACCAACTGACAAAGAATAAGGGGAATGGGGGAGAGATGCCATAGACCCCTACTTCTCAGCATCCGTGTTACGGGTAGAGGGCAGGTTCTGTTCCACCAAAGAAACGTGCGCAATATTTGCAGAAATATTAATATGCACAAAACATTTTAAAACATTGTTCTGAAAAAGAGAGGATAGGAGGGATTGGAGGAATCACTCTTTTTCTTATTTGACTAACAAAACCTTCTTGAATACTGTTCAGAGACATTTAATGTGCAAACTAAATGCCTTTTGAAAATAGGATATAACATTCAAAATCATAGCATAAGGACAAGCATAGATAAATGTGATTCATGAAAACTGAAACCATAATTTTGTACCTAAAAATACTGCCAAGAAAGTGAAAAAAGCCTAAAGAATGACAGATAATATCTGCAAATAATATGTCTGATTATTACTGTGAGGAGACACCATGACCAAGGCTGGGGAGGAAAGGATTTGACTTACAATTCTACATCGCTGTTCATCACTATAGAAAGAACTCAGTGCAGGAACCGGGATGTAGGAGTGATGCTCACTGGCTTGCTCATCATAGCTTGATCAGTCTGCTTTCCTATAGAACCTAGGAACCACCAGCCTTTGTTTGGTACTACTCACAATGGGCTTCCACATAAATTACTAATTAAGAAAATGCCTTATAGCTGGAACTTGTGGAGGCATTTTCTCAACTGAAGTGCCTTCATTTCCAATGAGTCTAACTTGTGGCAAGTTGACATAAAACTATTCAGCACACAACTTAATACCCGAAAGACAAATAGCCTAATTTAAACACGGACAGGCATCTGAATAGACATTTAGACTAGGAAATAGACAAATAGACTAGGAAAGTCTACAAATGCTCATTAAGATGTTAAGAGGTGTTTGACATTTTCAGCCTTTTGAGAAATGCAAATCAACTCAAAATAAGTCACTTCTTCATATCCACAAGGATGATAATAATAAAAGAGACAAGAGGCTGGGTACATAGGTCAGTGGGTAACAGCACTTGGTCTTAAGCAAAGACACCCTAGATAGACTCTTCAGCACCTACCTAAAAAACCAAGTATGGCTGTTTATTCCTGAGAGGAAACCAGTGGGTCCTGGAAGTTCACCAGTCAACCATCGTAGCCAAAATAGTGAGCTTCCAGTTCAGCCAGAGACCCTGTCTCAAGGCAATATGGCAGGGAGAAATAGAGGAAGACACCCAGTGTCCTATTTTAGACTCCATATCTACTTATGTGCAAACAGCTTACATATATGCATGCACACATGTACATGCATGAGCACACACATGCAATACACACACACACACACACAGTAAAAGCCAAGATGTTGAGAAATTGGGCCCCATTGTGAAATGATGCGACTGCCTTGGTAAATGTCAGCTCCATGTATGATGTTACCACGTGACATGGCAACTTCACTCCGTGCTGTGTGAGCAACCAAACTGGAAACACTTCCACACAAATATGACTACACATATTTGTAGTCATTATGTATTATGACTACACATAGCAGCATTCCTCCTAACACCCACATGCCCACTAGCTAATGAACAGGCCACATGATTTCTCCAGTAGGACATCATATGACAATAGAAAGAATGAGTTGGGGGGTACGTGCTATGACACAGATGTACCTGGAAATGCTATGCTATGTGGAAGTCACTAAAGGTCACTAATTGGTTGATTCCATTTACATGAAACATCCAGTAGGCAAAATTGTAAAGACAAAATGAAGACCAGTGGACAGTGGCTGGAAAGAGGGGGAAATGGAGAGAAACAGCTAAACAATGAGGGATTTCTTTGGAGCTTATGCAAATATTCTGGAATTAGGTAGTGGTTATTAATGCAGAACTCTATGAATATACTGAAACTCCTTGAATTTTACAAGACCAAATTTAATGACATATGACTCATATCTCTAGAAACTCCCTCCAAACAAGTCACACATTATCCACTCTGAAAGTAACAATCTCTGATACATTTTGCTTGTTCATAGCTCTTAATACCAAACTAATTTAAATTTGCTGTACGTGTGAGTCCCTTGAGTGTGCAAGTGCCGTTGTATAAAGTGGTGTCTTCCTTCGCTAGCATTCTTTGTTTCAATTTTACTCACTAGTTTTTCCTCCTTTGTCTTCTCTGGGTATGTTCACCAAAAAAGGCTATGTCACATGTTTATTATTGGAATCTGAGAGTCAAGAACAGTGACTGAGACAGATTAGGAATTGAGCAGACAGGTGTTCAGTGATTTTGCTGACCGGGGCGGCTTTTAAACACTGCACTTAATAAGACGGGGAAGCTGGAGTGGAGAGAAGTGCAGCTGAGTGTTGGCTGGGCTGAGCAAATGGCTGCTTCAGAGATAAAAGCCGGGTGGTTTTACTTACCTTGTGTCTTTTATGGGGCCCAAACTAGGGAACCACATTGTACTTAATCCCCCAAATCAAACCTTCTTTGCCTGACACTGTGCTGCATAGCATGTTACAGTTATCAACAGCTGGTATTCTAAGATGGGGTTGATTTATGGATTAACTGACAGACTTATATGTGGACTTCCAAAATTTGAATGTATGATTGACAGTCCATTTTATTCATTTATTCACCTTTCTTAATTAAGGGACTAATTAACCAGACCAAATCATTACACAGAAAACAGTCAGGATAGAGTGTGGAGATAAACACAATTGTCTTTAGAAAACATCTCTCTCTTCTATGGAAGATCCGGTAGAAGCCTAAGAATGGGTAAAGTCAGGGCAGAGTGAATAATTACCATACTCCATCTCTCAAAAGTGTCTGCTTAGGACCTGAAACCCAGCCCATGTTCTGTTGCCAATGGCTGGACCCCATAACACAGTAAGATCAGACCAAAGGAGAGATTTCCCTGTGGGGGAGCAGCTCTCCATATTTTGAACAGAAGAGCTCAGTGTGCTCAGGGGTTCTGAGTGTAAAGTTTGCATGTGAGGACTCACACTTACCCCACTACATGTCTGCTGTCTACATGAAGGAAATGAATAGGAACAAACACAGAATGAGTTTTACAGCGAAAGGATGGGGCCAGTCCCTCAAAAACTCAGACCCACGCCTTCTGGTGAGTCAGTAAAGGCCACTACTGTCAGTGTCACAGCAGTTGACATTCCAGAGTGAAAACAGCAAGGCGGGGACATTTTTGAGGCTGGTGATTGGTTAGTTTCCTTTGGCCTATTGACTTTTCATGTCCACTAAGTTGCTACTGAACCTCAGGCATTTGACTAGGGTTAGAAGTTCATTGTGTAACGGGGGGAAAATTATGTTTGCTTTAACGCAATCACATGCCCTGTGATTTGTTGAACTGCTGTTGAAATGTCGATATTTGTGCCCTGCCCTAAACATTCTCAGTAGAGATTAGCTTGCTTTCCGTCACACATTGGAAGGCCATCCAGGGAACTTATAGGTGTTTACCTCCCATTGTAATGCTGTAGCCCTCTCCTTAGAGAGGCTCTGCTGGAGAAGCTGTGGAGACCACTGCATGAACACCCGTGTCTGCTCTGTTCCTTGGTGTTGGTAAAAATCAGTGGGTTAACCCCAGTTTGAATTTCAGTTTCTTCAAAAGCAGAAGGATCTAGCATTGGTGTTAATGATCCATCTAATGGGCATGCAAGATACCTAAAGGAAACCCATTAGTTTCCTGTAGTTCAGGTCTACATAGTCCCAGCCACTCTGGACTGGAGCCTAGAACTTCAAGGTAAGTCTGTGTAACACAAGACCCCATCTCAAGACAAAACCAAAGCCTTGGGAGATGATCAGATTTTTAAAGAAGTCTAGTAATGGTTACAAGAAAAGTAAACTTGGAAATTACATCTTCCTTTAAAATTATACCCACCCACCCCCTCTAGACAACACTGTGTATCTTTATGTTGTGAACCATCCTCACATGGGTTCTACTGTGGAAATATTTAAATTTGAAGAACAACAGCGTTCTCTCATCCACCTGAAGACTATAGCACACGAACTTCTCCAGAGGTAAGGCATTGAAGCCTTGCGCTGTACTGCTGTTTACTTTACACTGCTGCTCGGGGTATTGTTTGTTCGGTTTTTGTTTTTTTGGCTGCGTGGGCATTCATTAACTTTTGTCGTGCAGTCGTTTTTCCTCCAGAGTTTTCTAGGGCTTCCCATGGTGGGACTTCACTAGAAATTGCTGTGTTCAGTATTGAATGTCTCTCTATTTTCCAACTTTTTGAAAGCTTTTTAATCCTATAAAGATGCTCAATTAGATTCCCAGCTCTAATTTCAACGTCTTTGCCACAGCAACTCAATACTGTGTTCTCTTTAAACACCTACTCCCTCTTGCAGTTGTCCGTGTAGGTGGCATTTTCAGAGCCTTACCCACAAGGTGTTAGAACCGACCTCCAGATGGCTTAGTTCTTTGTACCCAGTTTTTGAGAGAAAAATTTGATAAAAAAATCAAACAAACCAACCTGTGGGCACTAATAAAAGTAACCTTTATTAAAAGTTGATTGTGTACCAAGTGTTATGTCAAAATATTTAAACTGAATTTTCGCGTAGCATTTAGTAACAAACAAGAGTAAAATGAGTCTTGTGGAAGCGGTGGGCCAGGCACGGTCCCTGCGTCAGCTTGTGAGTCGCATAATCATCATGTCAGCCTGGGTCCCTCAGGGATCCGTGCTGAGTTCTTAATTTGCAATGATCAACATTCTTACTGAATTTAGAAAATTAAAATTTTTAGTGGCTAGCCCATTTCAGCTCTTAAATAACAAAGGATTTTTCTGTTATGAAGGAAGCATGTCACTAGGTACTGAGCCACAGTGGACTAGAACCTCACAGGATTTCTGGGGAAGGAAACATCACTAAGTTGCGCCACAGTCTCACAGTAAAGTGAGCTTTTTTCATTGAGCAGGCTTACCTCATTGGCGGGTTCTGAGGCTCATATGGCTCACAGGAGGAGCACTAGAAAACGCCCCGTAGGAAGACGTTCTGAGGGTCTCAGCCCTAGAACACTTAAGTCAGAGATCAACCTTAAGTAAAGAATGAGAAATGTTATTAGTTGAATTATGTCCTGCAAAACTGTAAAATATTGCCCATCATCCAAATTTCATATGTCTAAAATTTTATATAAAAATGTGTTTAAATTCCTACCACACATACCTCAGAATGTGACCTTACCTTAAAAAACAACAACTGCAGAGGTAATTACAAAGTCTTACTATATACATATGAAATATTGTAATCAGTTAGAAGGCAAACAGATACAGAAGACCAGCGTACAATGATAGATACCGTACCGACACTGGAGTGCGAGATCTCCAAGTCAGTGAATGCTGCCTCAATCTGGAAGAGTCAGGTCTTCCCACAGCAACTTGGGAACAGGGCTCTGCTACCTCCTCCACCCATGCTCTCACTCTGTAGAGCTGTGTTATAATAACATTGTTCTAATCCATACAATTGATGGTAGCTTGTTATGGCCGACCCAGGAAACACATACGTGGGAAAGCTGTAGGAAAGCTCTGTCAAGGCAGCCATTGCTAAGTGCACTGATGGCACAGCTGAAGAAGCCACATGAACCCCATTTCACAACAATCTAACCAAGGCAAGAAGAGGGAAGAGTTTATCATGCAATCTCATCTCCTCTTAGTCAAAGGTGGCCCAGGAGGCCTCCTCATCCTTACCGTGCCCACTTGCGCATGTTCAAGTTCAACTCGGTGGCATCCTATGTTTTGACAGTGACAAGTCTGTACCAAGAGGCAAGATGCCAACATAGAGGGTAAGGCACTGTGAAGTGGCACCCGTGAAAGATCTGTCAGACCCTGTCTCCCCAGGACTGGTTGAATTTGCTCCTTCTTAGCAGTGGAAAGAGTAAAGAGGCTGCAAGGATCTAAGGGGGAGCATGAGAGCGGCTGCAACACACACAGCACAAGCGCCAAAGGGGAAGTAGAGCGTCACAGGAGGAAAACGGGGATTCGATGCAGGATGCCTGGCAAGACTAATGTCATTCGTGATGTCACTGGAGATCTTTCGGAAGAAGGGGCACTTAGGATGCGTCAGGAAGGATGAATAGGCCAGTGACAGGGTACACTGCATGAGTTACAAAAATATTTCCTTTCCTTATCCAAATTTCCCTTTCCTAAAAATTTATTTCTTTAAAACAAAATAAAAATGCTTTGGGTTCATGAGATGGCTTCATGGGTGAAGGTGCTTGCCGTTACTGGCAGCCTGAGGTTGATCTCTGAGACATACATGGTGGAAGGAGAGAATAGACACCAACAAGCTGCCTTGTGACCTCTGCACAAGCACTGTAGCAGATGTGCTAAAGAATGCTCGGGGGTACACACACACACACACACAAATAAATAAATCTAAGATATCTTTCATCTTTTCTTTAATTTTCAAGTCACATTTTTCTTTTCCTAAATATAAGTGTTTGTGACTCATTGGTTGTTTTATGACATTAAACACTTTCTTGAAATAAACAACAAAAAGGACTGGGTGTGGCAGTGCCTTTAATGACAGTGCTCATAAAGCAGAGGTAGGCAGATCTTTGAGTTCAAGACCAGCCTGGTTTATAGAGTAAGTTCCAGGACAGTCAAGGCTGTTACACAGAGAAGGCCAAAATCAAAAGAACAAAACAACAATGGGAAAGAAAGATAGAGAGAGGAAGAGAAAAATGTATACAGAGAGAGAGAAGAAAGAAGGAAAGAAAGGGTATCACCTATTATCCTACCTGCTTAGAGATAGACTTGGTTAGCCTATAATGACAGGAAGGAATGCCTATGGGTCAAAGCTGTGTGTGTGTGTGTGTGTGTGTGTGTGTGTGTGTGTGTTTATTTCCTCACTCATGCTGCATGTGTTGATCAGGACCTTGTGTCAGATTGTCCTCACTTAGGGTCCTAGGAGAACAACAACAGTAAGATTGCTTGTTTCTATTAAAATACCATGGATCTCTTATTGGTTCCCCAAGTCTTTCATTAAGAAGCCTGGGAAGATGGCTCAGGCAGTTATAAAGCTTATATTATAAGCATGAGGACTGGAATTTGATTCTCAGAACTCATGTAAAAAATGGCTACACATGGTAAAATGTGCTCATAATCCCAGTGTTGTGGAGGCAGAGATAGGTAGATGCCTAGGGCTTACTGGTCTACCCACCTAGTCTATTTAGGAGAGTTCCAGGCCAACAAGAAACCAACAAACAAAATAAGTCATATATGTCATAGATAGATAGATAGATAGATAGATAGATAGATAGATAGATAGATAGATAGATAGATAGATAAATAGATAAATAGATAGATAGACAGACAGACAGACTTTTTTGGTCAAGAAAGTCACATGACAGTGCTTAACTTTAATAATTAAACATCATTCTAAAGGAAAACAAAGGTATTATATCTGTCACAGAAAAATCATCATTAACATCTGTAAGACTAGAGTTTGTTAGTATTCATATTCATTTTTAACTTAAAATCATAAATAGCCAAAGTAAAACATGTGGAAATAAAGTCAGAACGTTTTATGGGATTAGTTAATTCATCTTAATTCAAGTCTGTCATTTAAAACTGATAAATGGTAATCTAGGAATGTATTAGTGTCTTTGTCAATAATCAAGATATTCAAGTATTTTATGAGTTTCTCTCCATTTTTCTTTCCAGTGTGAATGACATTGTGGTTGTTGGGCCAGAGCAGTTTTATGCTACAAGAGACCACTACTTTACCAGCCACTTCTTGATGCTTCTGGAGATGTTCATGGACTTTCACTGGACTTATGTTCTCTTCTACAGCCCAAGAGAAGTCAAAGTAGTGGCCCAAGGATTTAGTTCTGCCAATGGAATCACAGCCTCACTAGATCAAAAGTATGTGCTTTCAGAATAGTTCTGCCCTTTGTCCTGGACAGAGCTCCTTGCCTCAAGAGTTCCCGTAAGCTCAAGCAGCCAGTGTGTGAGTGGAGTGCTCAGGTGTGCCCAGAGTTCACAAGAAACATGTGATACTAAAACTATTTGTTTTCTTCAATTTCAAGTCCCCTCCAGGAAAAAAGAGACTTAAAAATATAATCTTTGTTCAAAATTCTTACACAATGAAATGCACTTTTTCCAATATTCTTTCTAAAAACAGGATGAATATGCAATATCTTTGTCCTTTATAAGTACAGAAGAAAGATATTTAACCACATCTATAAAACCATATTAACTAAAAGGGTCTTATTAGAAAGAGAAACCTGCCTTAAACATGTGATGGTGCAGTTGGCAGACTTATGATAATTCCATGACTACTTTTAAGAAACATGAAAATGTTGTGGGATAATTTCCTTTGTACACTATGAGGATATATATTTGCCAAGGCACCTTCTGATGGTTTACTAAAGAGCTGAATGGCCAATAGCTCACAGAAGAAGATAGGTGGGATTTCCTGGGAAAGAGAGGAAGAGAAAGAAGGAATTTAGTCCTGGATTTCACCAGCAGACTGGGAACAAGTCAGAGTACCATACTGAAGAGCGGTAATGGAGTTATGTGGCAGAACGTAGATTAAAAATGTGGGTTCATTAAGTTATCAGAGCTAGTTAGAAACTAGCCTAAGCTGAAGGCCAAGTTGCCATAATTAATAATAAGTCTCCATGTTATTATTTGGGGACTGATGAATCAAAGACAGTCTGACAAGAAAGCTTGCTATATGAAATTTTATATGAGAACATTCCAGGCAAAGAATTAAGACTTAAATTTTTTTTCAAAACACAGATATACTATGAATAACAACATTTAGATTTGAGATCATGAGTGGGGATGATCTTTGTATAAATTGCCTTTGGACTGGATGTATTGGTGCATGTCTTTAATGTCAGACCTTGGGAGGCAGAGGTAGGAAAAAAAATCTATGATTTTGAGGTTAGGCTGGTCTAGATAGTAAGTTCCAGGACACCCAAAGCTACATAGTAGAACCCTTTCTCAAAGAGCATAAATAAATAATAAATAAATAAAGCAAAAGCAAACCAACAACAGCAACAAAAAGAAAATGCCTCTGTTTGGAAAACACAGTGTACTTCAGCTGCAGGGCCACACCATTGTTCTTTCAAGCTCCAAGTGGAACTATGGGCTCTTTAGCTCCTACCTCATTCAACTGAGAAAAAAAAATGCTGTAACTCCTAAGTAATGAGATTGACCCCATATGTCATCTACAATATTACTTTTTACTTCATGGTCACATTTCACATTAAAAGCCTATAGAACATTTCAATAACATTGAAAGTACCACTGTGTTATCTACTTTTATAACATTGTAAAAAAAATCACTGTAGTACTTCAAACCAATGTAAATTTTTATATTTGTTCTTCAAAAAGAAGACAGTGGCATATTTTGATACTACTTGCTTAAACATTAAGTGTTACTTGCTTTATAGGTATGTCTATGTAGCTGATGTAATGGCTAAGAACATTCATGTATTGAAAAAACATGATAATTGGAATTTAACTCAAGAGAAGGTAAGAATTCCCCAGCTAACCCATATAGCAAGGCCCCACATATAAGTCTCATACTTGATCCAGGAATGCTTTTAAGAACCCATGGCTATTTATACTTTTAAAGTGCAATCACAAAGCCCCCTAAAAATACTAGTGTCTAGTACCAGGAAGAATTGGTAGGAGGGAGGGAGGGAGGGGGAAGGCAGAGAACATTGAGATAATGTCCTCACTGCTTCCTCTTTGTTGAAGGTAATTCATTTGGGAACATTGGTGGATAACTTAACTGTTGACCCTGCCACAGGAGACATTTTAGCAGGATGCCATCCTAACCCCTCAAAGATATTGGTTTACAACCCTGCGGATCCTCCAGGGTCAGAAGTAAGTACTGATTCTGGAACTCACAGGCATCTCTGTAAGAGTGAAAATTTGCAGAGGTCATGTTGAGGGCATTTATGTGGGTCACATTTACATTCCAGAACTGAATAAGCTATATATGTGTGTGTGTGTGTGTGTGTGTGTATGTATATACATATACATGTATATATATATATATATATATATATATATATAAAAATGTGTGTATATATATACACACACTGCATCACAAATATGAGAGACAGTGGCAGTGTGAAGACATGGAGTCCCTAAGGTTTTTAAGCCACAAGGAGCTGATATAATATCTTTGCCAGACAGCAGGTCCTTGTTGCTGGAGGCCACTTGTTCTT
>JAQHUG010000532.1:351887-364119 GCA_028555095.1 Dicrostonyx torquatus | reverse complement strand
CTTCTCCTTCTTCTCTTCCTCCTCCTCCTTCTTCTGGAGAGGCAAATTCTGCCTCTCTCTCTCTCTCTTCTCCCTACCCTTCTCCTCTTCCCCTTCCCTTTCTCCTCCATAACTCACTAAATAAACTCTACACCCAAACTCACTGTATGGTGTATCTATCTGTCTGTCTCCTGCCAAGGCCTTGTCTGTCCCACCATCGCTCCTCATAGGACTGGTAGTGTTTTGTGGTGTGTATGTACTGCTGAAAATGCTCCCCCAGTATGAGGCTTAGCCTTTTGTTGTGATGAGACTAATCAACATCTATTCTCCTCCCATTTTTCAGCAAAACAGTATCATGCCATAGTCATCTATTTGTATTATAGATCTCTTAAGCATATTTTTTCCAACGTGACTGAAATCTTACCATAGATCTCCCCAAAGCCCATTCACCATTTCTACTGTCTTCTCCTGTCTGTTCAGTGCTTCTAGATATAACATTTAAGTATTTCACTTTCTCACCTGGGTTATTGCATTTAACATATATTTGTTTTTGTAGGTCATCTGCATTTTGTAGATGTTTTCTTTTTAAATGTTACAAAATATTTCACTGTGTTTATGTACACGTTTTCCTTAATGGGCCTCTGTTAATTCATACTTCTTGGCTCTTCATCATTGGCCTCTGAAAAACAGTAGAAATGTATTACATAAAATACATCTTTTAAAGAATTTCATACCGGATTAATGTTTCCCTATTTGTTCCAGCAAAAACTGAGCATAATTCTGCTTCAGAAAATGAATGACAACATGTAGTAGCTTGATTATTCCCTGTATGCTGTATCTCCCAAAGATCTGTTTAAATATCCACTAACCCCTCATGTCCCTGTCTCTAGGAACTTCAGCTCCATCCAGGAACAACAGATGTACCTCTTCTGATTCTGGTAGCTGTGCTGGAAATCTTATTAATATGGGAACTTTGGGGGCTGGAAGGAAAAAGTCAGAAGGAGAAATAGTGAATGAGGTGATTTATCCAATCCCCCAGGACCTATGATTAATCTGCACAAGGACTGAGGAATAGTGAAGGCCAGATTTCCATTTTGGATGGGACACATTTCAAGATAACAACTGGATTCTGGTTTCAGAGAATATGTGTACCATGTAAGAGAACAAGAAGTCAGAAAGCACCCTATACCTTGGCAGTCACCTCTCTCCTTTCCTTCCAGTGAATCAGCCTGTGCATGCTGTGGGCAGTAAGGGGGATAGGAGGACTCAGGAAGAACAATGTGGAGGTCACAGCAAGACAAGTAAGGAAAGGTCTCTGTCATCGTATCTCGGCCACACCATCTTGTTCTGCAGACTGATTTAGACAAACCTTTCTCTTGTCTTTGTAAGAGATAAGCAGAGTGGGCAAGGAAAGAAAGACAAGATGGGTTAAAAAAAAGAATGAAAGGACACCATCAGGATAAGCAAGCAAGGACCTGGTGTGAGTTCCTCGTGCTACCAGAACCGCATGGTTTCTTCTTTGGCCACAGGACAAAATGAAGTGGTTAGGGAACAAGACGTGGCTCTTGTTTGCCCCTGTTCACCAACTCCTCAATCCCTTAGTCCTCACCCTTTGGCATTTCTTCATGTTTTACGCATGCTTGAGTAATAGTGGAGTTCCAGAAACTCCTGTAAGAGATGATTGACAGACATAGAAGGTGGCAAGCAAGTCAGTCGGGGATGATGCCCCCTTCCCATAGTTCACAGCTTGGTGAGAGAAGTCAGACTGTAGGCAGATAAGCCAACGAATAAGCAAGAGCAGAGTCCAGAACCATAGGCGCACGTGGCCCAGCCTCTGTCGTCACAACTGAACAAAGTACTCTTTGGAAGCAGCACAGAGAACCCTGTTGTTGCAGGCAATGGCCTCGCAGCTGTCTGTTGTTGTGAAATGAAGAGAGGAGTCCTTAGAGGTGGTAGAAGGGTCAGCGTTGTGGAAGATTGTTCATGGAGCCTGAGGAAGTGGTTCTCTACCTACTTACAAACCAGCACACAAGGAGTTTAGTATCTCCACTACTAACTCCATACCGGAAACAACCATCTGATAGGAGTTCGGTTAGAGCCTGGTGGTAGGGATGGGGACTGGACGGGAGTTGGCAGGAGGCTCCCAGAGAGCCGTTACTGCGGCTAGGGAAACTAGCAAAGGCTTGTCAGAGAAAGTAGCAAGCAAACGAATGCCTGGCTAGCAAGAAGAAAACTGCAAGGGACAGCCAGCCAGTGAGCAAGTGAGGGCGAGGGTGCGCGTTCTAGCCAACAGCCAAAAAGCTAAGGACACACACGTGGAACCGGAAGGAACAGCATGAAGCTGAGGCAGCCGGCACACAGTGCCCAGGGACTGGGAAGAAACTAGAGGGTTAAGCACAGGCCAGATCTTGTGGGGCTTGGTAGGCTGTGACAGGAACGAGAAACCAGAAGCTGTGGGAGAAATGATTTGAGGCAATGGCCTGGCATAATCTGATTTACATTTTTGAAAGATTCCTTGTGCTATGGTGAGGAGATTCAGCTGGGGATTGGGGAGAGAACAGAGAAAGGGCTGTTCTGGTCTGGAGATAGTGATTAAAACACGGGGCGACTGTGCAAATGCAGAGGGGAGTTGTGGTGGTTTTAAGCTTCCTGTGTACAAGTTGGTGTGCCTCCTTAGGAGGCAAGGCTTAATCACTTCTGCCCCACAGTGTGGACTGGAGTGTCAGATGTCACTTTGAACCTTAAGCTTTTTAAAAGATAAGGGCTTCTGATCAGGGGTCAGAGTGACTTGCTCTTTCATTCTGAAAGATAGCTCACTTTAAGAGAGAATATCTGTCTTGTTCTGCCATAGTTCTGGGTACGAGCCTCTGAGGCAAGGGGCTGCCATCTGTAAGGAACTCTGTGACTTACCTGGAAGGCTGACTTCACCTCTTTGCTACTACCTCAGCTGAACTTTGTGAAGATTCCAAAATTCTGGCTGTCAGTTCTGCTGCCAGCTTGAGTGATGTGGCAAAAGTGGCCTGACCGTGCCTGGATTCCTTATCTGTAGATACTAAGATAACAATTTAGGCTTGGTGAACCAGTGAACTCACTTGGATGACTTAAGGGAACATGGATGCCTCAAGAGCAGTTATGTCAATTTAAAGTCCAATCCAGCATTGGTGATTACACCTGAGAGCTGAGTACCTGGTACTCACTGCCCAGCTTGCAAGGCTTCTTCAAAGAAGCACGTCTTCATCTCCAGCAACTGCTTAATGCTTATGTAGTCTCAGGGGGAAAGGCTAGCCTGCCTTGTCATCTTTAAGATGTAAACAGATTAGTCTTACTTCTTAGAAAACGTTCTATGTGCATAGAATATATCTTGATCATATTTGATCACAGTCACCCTCCCCCAACTCCTCCCAGAGAATTTCTTCATCTCTACCTGCTTCCAACTTCTATTTCCTTTTTATTTTAGTCCAAATCCAGTTTGTGTTACATAAACTCATGAGTGTAGGGCCACTAGCCAGAGCAAAGTTCACTTATCCAGGCCAAACTCATAGGGAAGCAGCCATTAGCTGTCAGGAATTCTTCAGCTGCAGCAGGGGCCTCACAAACCCCTCCTCCATGCTCCTCCATGCTCCTCCATGCTCCTCCATGCTCTACTCCCTGTCTTGACCTTGCACACGTCTTGTGCTGGCAGCCACAGTTTCTGTGAGTTCGTAAGTGCAGTGGTCCTGGGAAGTCCAGAAGACACAGTTCCTTATCAGCACTCCCTGCCTTGGATCCTAAAGTCATTGGGTTCTGTCTTCCCTTGTAGGGAAGCTGTTGATATGTATGTCTGTTGATAGACATTGCCCACTAGACCCTGGTGGCAAGACCCTATTGGCCATGGGATACATGTGACTAAGCACTCTGTAGATACTCATTCTCCTTGCTCTGACCAGCTTTTTCTTTTAACCAAAGTCGACTGCACAAAGAAATTTCTCCAATGAGGTCTGGGAGTTGCAATAATATATGGATGGAGAGATAAGAATTTAGACAACAGTTTGATACTACCTCCATTTTGCAAAAGTAAAGTAGTAAGTTCACCCCTGGGCCCTATGAACTCTGCAGTCATGGGTTCTTGGCTGGAACAGACAGGGTTTCTTCCTGCGGAAACATTTGGTTACTCTGATAACACTTAGGCCATGAATGCACCTCCTCTCTCCCACTCCTATACACATCACACAATAATAATAGTTATTACTAATTAAAAATAAAAACATACAGTGGAGAAAGACGCTAGATTTCTGTCCTCCGTATGTGCAGCTTAATTCATTCTCTAACACACATATACACAGTCACACACATACATACGCATAGAAAGAAAAGTGGTGTGGGAAGTCCTTCTGTATATTGTAGGGCCATATTATACAGGCCCCTATTTTTATGTTTTAAGGCGGCCAGACTTTCAGGCCATAGTTTGCACCTGCCACACAGAAGGCTAGGTAGCCGTTCCAGACAAACTGACGCCATCCTAAACAAAGGGTCAGGATATGCTACTGTCACTCTGCTCCTTCTTTAAACTGTGGGAGATCGCCTGGGAAAGACGTGTTAATTCAGTCCATGGTTGTGGATGTGACCTACGTCCCGCTATCCCGGAAACAGAATGCTAACGAACTTCCCCCTCAGTTTACCTTTTGATATTAAAGCTGTTTGGATAATAAATGCAAGTGATGTTCAGGATTTAAATGAAGCCAAGACTCCCTCCTAATATTGTTGTGTCAACTGTGCCTCAATTATTCCCACACCTCTACACCGGTCTGAGAGGTAATTTATGTTGGGGCGGGACCGCACCAGTATATGTGTTGCTTTTATTGGTTAATGAATAAAGAAACTTACTTGGCCTGTGATAGAACAGAGTAGAGCTAGGTGGGGGGGAGGTCTAAACTGAATGCTGGGAGAAAGAAGGCGGAGTTACAAGATGCCATGGAGCCACCAGAGGGGAAAGACGCGAGCTGCCAGCTGGAATCTTGCTGGTAGGCCATGAGCCTTGTGGCAAAATATAAATTAATGGAAATAGGTTAATTCTAGATGTAACAGTGTTATGCCCAAATCTGCAAAGTCTGTGCAGAAGCCAACAAGGAGACGGAGCCCCGTACATAAAAGCAAAGAGCCCTTATGTTAAGCAAGTTTGCAAACTCGGTCTCTCCGCATGTCCAACATATTGGAATAAACTGAGCTCAGTTAGAATAGGGTTTTATGGTAGTAAAGGTGGGGGTGAGGGGTCTCTGAAGTTCAGGACCCTGATTGGCTGACATTCGTCTAGGGGTGTCCTGGTGAGTGTGCGCTGGCAGGTGGTCCTGTCTACCGTGGTTGGAGCGGTGGGCATTTCCTTTCCACGGTCTGTGTTTGGGTGATGCTCAGGTAATCTCAGCTTGCCGTTCTTCCTGCAGTCAGATATCCCTTCAGGGTAAACGACTGAGACCTAGGCCTCTTATTAAATTTATTGATGGCTAAGTTCTGCTCTGGCACGTGATAATGGTGGAAGGAAAGAACTTCCTTTGGGTGACCTGCACAGACTTAGCTTATCATGGCTGGCTCCCACAAGAGCTAGCTAGCAATGTGTTTAAACTATTGGCCAAACAGTATTACAAATAATATAGTTTTGTGTGATTATTTTGGATCAGAGTAGCCAGGAAATGAACTAGCGACCTCCGTCAACAGAAAACAGTTGGGGAAATTTCTCTTTTCTTCCATTCTTTCATTAACCTATTCTAAGATGGCATGGGTTCCTTTGTCTCAACTGCAGAATTTACTCTAATTAAATCACCCACAGCATCCGTGTCATCAAACCCAGTGACTCCTTTTTACTTCTTATGGTGCCCAACTCACAAGCATATTGGATACATTATTGCTTCCATTACAACACTTTCTCATCCTGGAGACAACTGCCCTCTTCTCTCAGGTACATTACCCACAATGCCTCAGCCCTCCTGCAGCTGGTAGCTAGTCTTTCCTAGAAAGTTCAAGAAGGCTTCAGTTGTATCTTTTTCCACAGTGGGTATGGAAAGAAGCAAGCAGTAGCTGGCCGTCTTCCCTTTCTTTTGATTCTCCTGAAGGATGGCTCAGTTTGTTAAACTTGAAGCTCAGGTTTTAGAGTCGGTGTTCCCAGGGGAGTAGAAAAACAGGGCATCGGTTAGGTTGTGAAGTCAAAGGCTTTCTCTGAGAACTATGGGTGATAACTATAAAACATTGACTTCTGACAGAAATATTCTAGAAAGGGTAAAGAGATGAATGCTGCAGAAGACAGAAAGGGCAACTGGGACCAAATGACTTGAGAAGGAAAGGGACGGGGAGCAAAGGGAGGGGCTGGCCGTGAGTCAAGCAAACAGTCCCAGATAGAGGCGAGAACACTGAAGCCTTCGCTCCCCTTACCACTTTCATCTTAATTAGCCCCCTTTGCACTCCCCCTTTTTCCCGCTTTATTTTTCTCTGTGGCCCATGTGCATAGCTCCAGTACATGTATCCCTATTCACAGCGTTATAAATGCCATCTTGAGTTTCCTCCTTCCTTCCTTCCTTTTTTTCATTCTTTTGGTTTTTAGAGACAGGGTTTCTCTGTATGTATCTGGCTGTCTTGGAACTAGTTCTGTAGATCAAGCTGGCCTTGAACTCACAAAAGTCCGCCTGTCTCTGCCTCCTGAGTGCTGGGATTAAAGGTGTGCACCACCATTACCTGGCTTTGATATTTCCTTAAATTTCTCTCTCTCTCTCTCTCTCTCTCTCTCTCTCTCTCTCTCTCTCTCTCTCTCTCTCTCTCTCTCTTTCTCCCTCTCGTGTGTGCACATGTACATGTGGAGGTCAGAGGACAAACTGCAGAGTCCAACTCTACTTCCACTGTAGTTATGGAATTCAGACTGCCGGGCTTGGTCATAAGTGCCCTTGCATTCTGAGCCACCTCATTGGCCCCTCCCCAGAGTGATGATTTTTTAAAATTTTTATTTTCTTCCCTTACTGGATATAAGTTCCATAGAGACTTGTCATTTCTCTTAGCATGTAGAACAGTGCCTGGTACATAGCTGATACTCAGTTTAATATCAGCCAAGTAAGGAAGCTACTGAATGGTGAAGTATTGTGTCTCAGAGAGCTGTACCCTGGGAAGTGGCACTGAGAGAAGGTGAGACTCTGAAATGATGGTGTTGCAAGGCGACAGTTCCATGGGCCACTTAGCGAGAGCAGCCTGTATCTTAGAGGATGTGACCACAACACTCTCTTCTGTGTTGTTAATTGGCTGCTATTGTGATCAAGTTCTGAATCTGACAATCAGATTCTGAGCCACAAGGATTAGGACTTTTTTTTTTTTTTGGCACAAAGTGAGTGAACAGCTCACCCTCCTGGCTCATTTATTTCCCATGGCTCTCTGTTTACACTAAATTGCTTAATCCCTTTCAGACCAGTTTCGGCACCTGTTCTGCTTTTCTCTCCTCAAAGTTGGGGCATGGATTAGGGTGGAAAAGGGCTATGAAGCACCTGGCCAAGGAGACCGCAGCTAGAGGACTCTGGCTGACCTGGAGCAGTGGCACTAGGGGCGGGCCCCAGGCAAACTCAGCTTGGCCAATCCGGAGTTCTCCAAGCCTCCAGGCTGCAGGCCTCAGAATTGATCAGCGTCCCTGAACTTGTCAATCCTCAGTCTATCCGTCTGTCTCAGCCATGGCGAAGCTGATAGGGCTCACCCTCGTGGGACTGCTCTTGGCATTCTATAAGAACCACCAATCTTCCTATCAGTAAGTTTGTTACAGTGGATTGGGTGAGTGGGGTGAGGGCTGCAGCGCGGTGGACCCCACCTCTGCTTGCTCCAGGAGCACCTCCATACCTTAAAGTAGCTCCAGATACTTCAGAGGAAAATCTATAGATTTAGCACACCTTCTTTTCTGGATTGGAGAACTTCAGTTTGAGGCTCCATTGAGGGGGGACAGAAATCCTACTTGTGCACTGAGCTGTTCCCTGGTGTGGGCCACATGCTCCAGCGGGTGCTGAACTGGAGAAAGGGGACTCGTGTGTGACTATTGCTATGGCTTCTACTTTGAGCAAGGTATCTTGGGCAAATCATTTTGCAAGTCATTGAATGTGCCAATAAACTGCACATAGTGATATATACTGAAATAGAAGACTACCAGCAAGGAGCCTGGGAGGCAGTAGCTACTCAGTGGGGTTTGTCTCTGATTGCCTTGACAGCTTGTAATAACCCACCAGGGTGTTCATGGGCAGGAGACTGAGAATGTATACAAAGTTTCAGGATAATCTTTCACAAGGGTTCAAAGTCTAGACATCATTATACTTTAAAAGGCTTAGTCAATATTATTGTGTTATTTACTCTGAAGTAAAAAATTAATCAACGTGGACTATTTGGGATTAAACAGCTATATAATCTTAGGGACTAATTGGAGTCTCACCCACAGAGTTGAGTTTTGTAAATTATTATTTCTTAAATAGCAAAATATTAGAAAAATATTTGGGTTTAAAAACCTTGTATGTATAATATGTTAGTGTGTGTGGATGGCTGTGCCTGCCTGTGTGTGCACTTGGGGAGGTCAGAGATTGGCGTTAGAAATCTCCCATCACTCGCGACCTCAGATTTTGAGGTGGGGTCTCTTACAGAAACCAGAACTCCCTAGACCAGCCATCTAGGGAACCCCAGAAATCCACCTGTTTCCACTTTGCCATGTGGAGTTACAGGTGCAGTGCTCTCTCCTGCTTTTTCCCATGGATGCAAAGGCTGAGAACATGGGGACTCACACTTCTGTAGCAAGCATTTGAACCACAGAGCTCTCTTTAGCTCGCATTGGGGGCCTTTCCCTTCTGTAAAAGTCAGTTAAGTTACAGATGGGGAAACGTGTGCAGAGTCTCCTGGAAGATCTCCGGCAGGAGAAGGAAGGGAAACAACACTCACTGACCAGAACCCCTAAAGCCCAAGCACAAACAAGGATTCCCAGGTCTCAGAGGTACCGGAGGCCTCCCTCAATAAGCAAAGCTGTAGGTCCCACTTTGCATCATTGAATCTGATCAGTCTTACTTAGCAAATGCCCCCATCTCAGGAGATTTGTATGCTCCATAAAAATATGCTCAGACTCTGCCTGTTAGAGCCAGAGCCACAGGGCCTCAGGGATGGATAATGACCTACCCACATTGTGGGGACAATGCACCTGAGACTCAGGAGGATCATGACTCTGCCCAGGGAAGAGATGGGAGAAGCGACTGTGTCCTCTCAACACATGATGGCCAGTCTGCACCCAGAGTAGACACAGCTGTCTTCACAGATGGACGGTATCCAAGCAGGGATGTGGTAGGTACATGAGGAGTCGGAGGGAGGCCACAGGAATCTACGCAGGACCAGAGAGTGCCTTGGAGAATTTCTTAAACGTCTGACATTGGAGGGGAAGAGAAGAAGAAACCAAGGTGCAGGTTCATCCTTGTAGTCAGATCTGACTTGTGGATTTTCATGGTATTTGTCATACAAATCTAGACAATGCTCAGGACAACACAGAACATTCCTTGAGGATGTGAGGCATGAAGAACCAAAAAGGCTCCTTCTTAGATCTGCTGCCATGATGTGTAAGAACTCTGTGTTTCTGTCTTGGGATGGGAGTGGCCCAGCTAGCATTAGTTCCTCACCATATCTCTGCTACCTTGCACTCATGCTAGGCTGCGTGTCCTAGAGGCAATGGTGGTGGCAGATTCCCAGGAACACGGAAAAGATCTCATGTCTGCAACTTTCATTTTATTTTAACATGTTAATGCCAAGCAAAGTCACAGCCTGTTTTTCTATCTAAAATTCAAGGAAAAACAACACACATCACACTAGGATATATAAAACTGGACACATAATAAGCCTTCTGCAATCATTTGATTTCATAATTGTCGTATGACCTCAAAATCCACCCCAAGAGTCTGGTGAATGATACTGGTGTGTTAGTTAAACCTTCGGTGACTGTGACAAAAGCCTGAGACCAACAACTTAACCAAAAAATGACTTATTTTGGCTCAAGGTTTTGGAAGTTGAAGCCCATGGGTGCTGGTCCATTGCAGTGGGCCTGCTACAAGGAAGATCAGGATGAGGGGGTGTGTCTTAGAATTTCTACTGCCATGAAGAGACATCGTGACGACATCAACTCTTACAAAGGAAAACAATTAATTGAGGTTGCAGCCTATAGTTCAGAGATGTAGCCCATTATCATCATGGCAGGAAGCATGGTGGCATGGCTATATCTTGATCAGAAAGCAATAGGCAAGTAGACTGTGACACTATGTGGTATCTCGAGCATAGGAGACCTCATAGCCCGTTCCCACAGTGACACACTTCCTCCAACAAGGCTATACCCCCTCCAACAAAGCCACACCTCCTAATAGTGCCACTCCCTATGAGACAGTGATGGCCAATTCCATTCAAATTACCAAAGGGTGGTAAGAACAGGGACAGAGAGCTACTTATCACATGATGGCCATAAGCAGAGAGAAGCAACCAGAGTAAAAAAAAAAGCTTGAGGACCAGGTAGATTTTCAAATCCATAGGACCAAATGGTGTACTTCCTCCAACTCTGCCCACCTTCTATAGTGTCCATAATCTCCGAAGAGTCCACTCAATTAGAGATTCATGAATGCACTGCTCTATCAACTACATCAACACTATCATGATCCTAAAGGCTCATCTCTTGAGCATTGCATTGAGACCACATCTCCAACAAATGGGCGTTTTGGATATATATATATATATATATAATATTATCATAGTTTTTGACAGTATGGCTAAGGCTGACCCCATCAGCATTTCTATACCATCTTCTGTATGACGTAGTAGACTCATAGTGCCATAGAACAACTCAGTAGACATTAGTTGAGTTCCGTCTGTTACAAGCTCCGTGTTCACATTGGAAACCACTTTGGAAGTAATGTGGTGTAGCATGACTCACTAATTTAATAATGTAGATGGAGCAACAAGACCAAACAGCAGCATGGCAGGGAACTTGATAGACTTGTTTATCATGGTCCATGAAAATGAATGAAGGAGCTACTGATCCCATCACAGGAGTCCACAGGAGGCTATGGAAGGCAGCGACAGGCTGTAGGTGATGAGGGAAAGGACATTCAAAGTGAAGTAAAAGTGTAGACTAATGAAAAGGTACAAAGGAGAAGGAGGAAACAGTGTATGGATCCTGATTTCATACCTCTGTTGTCCCTTTTTAAAATTAAGGGATCATATCCAAATGACCTGGTGTTTGATGTTTTTACATACAGAACAAGGAAAATGTGTTTGTGTGTGTGAGAGAGACAGACACAGAGAGAGTAAGAGTGGACACTGCAGAGATTGAATTCAGGACATTGAATACGCCAAGCAAGTGCTCTACCTCTGAGCTATAACCCCAGCTTGGAAACTTGAATCTTTATTTTAAAAATTGCTTGAAGGATTAAATGAGGAAGTATGTGTAAGTTATCTTAGCAAGGGATTTGGCATGCAGTAACCTTCATAAAGAAATCCAGATGAGTGAAGAATGTTTGGGAACATAACCTGGGCCCAGAGTACCAGCAGTCTAGTGTGCTTTGGCAGGGAGTCAGTGTCTATTTGTACAAAACAGTTCACAGTGAAGTTTAGGTGAATTTTGGACCGACTTCAGAGAGTTTGGAACCAGGGACGTATCTCAGACATTGAACTTTACTTACGTGATCGAGAACAGCCCCAAAGCTGAGAGCTAGACACAGGCTTGCAGGTGGATGAGTATCTAAGTGCATCTTCATCTCTGTAGTGATGCAACCTGTAAACCTCGCCCAGTCAAAGGACTGAATGCAGATGTGCCTTCATGTTTGTCTTCCAAACTTGGCTCAGCCACCTCATAACTGCTTCATCCTAGCCATCTGTTATTAGGGAAAAGAAAACTGGAGAGGGGCGTCTGGGAGGACACACACAGGATCTGAAGTGTGGCGTCATTGACATCGTGCTGAAACCTGGTTTGGTTGGGCTATAAAATGCCAGAGTAACTGGGTAAAGACCTTCTCTCTTCTTCCTGCTCTGGAATCTGGCTCGCTGTGGTTATTCTGATGAGAACAGCTGAGCCAACTGGCCTTTGTCCTGACTCCTTCCACAAGTTTTAACACATTCAGTGATTTCATGTGCTTAAAATTCCTCTTAGCGATCCACTTTGACTTGTCTCCTGCCAAACCTAAATAATTCCCTTAATGTAAATATCTTATTCCCTTCTCCAGTATCCACCCTTCCTCCATCTCCACCCTCCCACTCC
>JAQHUG010000532.1:290782-347280 GCA_028555095.1 Dicrostonyx torquatus | reverse complement strand
TGTGTGTGTGTGTGCGTGTGTGTGTGTGTGTGTGTGTGGTGTTTTTAGGTTTGTGCAGGAACACTGTTTATTTTCAGGGGTGTGTGTGTGTGTGTGTGTGTGTGTGTGTGTGTGTGTGGTATTTTTAGGTTTGTGCAGGAACACTGTTCATTTGCTCCACCTAAGCTGTCTTTCCTAGTGTGGACCTGCAAAGTCTGTAAACCACCGCTGTGCCAGATTTTTTATTTCATTATCAGAAGCGCTTATGATGACAATGTCAAATTGTAGTCTGACATTTTTTTGAATTTTTCATTCCTGAAATGCTTCTTAGTTTGCCAAGTCACAGGACTTGTCCCAGCTTTACTCTGGAGTCTGCTTTCCATGTTAATTCCTGTCAATGAGAAAGCACATTTCTTATCTGTTTGGTTACGTCTGCTTCTCTCTCACCCATCCCAGTGGGTTTCCGTTCAGGTCGTGCATCGGAACAAACTCACTCTGGTGCCCTCACAAAGGAGAATAGTTGGCTGCCTTGCATCCCGTTTGTCCACACTGTACTGGACTCTGGAACTGAAAGTCACTAACATTAGTTAGTGTGGAAATGACACAGCCTCAGTGCTTCCTCCCTTGCACTTGCTGTCACTGTGAGAAAGTTTTATGCCGTGTGTACTCGCTCCTTTATCCCTGAGATAAAGGGCCAGGAAGGTAAGACGAGGAGTTCTCATCTTGTCACCAGCCAACTAAAATTCCTAGGAACTCTTGAATAATTGTCACTACTTATCAAGGCTATACGAGGTCGTTCGTTGTAGAAGCTGCATAACTTTCTGTCTGGCTCTCTTGGCTGTGCCAACATCGTGGTCTCCTTCTTCCAAATGCCACATCAATGGCTTTGCTCTGTTCAGGAGCTTGCTGGTACTTCCTCCTCATATCTGTTTGTTTTCCCTTTGTTCTTCACTCAAATACTCCTCCCGCTGTGATGCCTTTGTCCTCGGATTCAATAAATTGCTCCTTTGCTTGGGTTCACAGTATGTGTGTAGGCTCTTGCCCACATTAGCGATTGCCCACATGCGCTATGCCTTCTTGCATGTTGTCCTTGGATATGACTTTCTGAAGTTGTAAACACTTTTAAAGCACACCTGCATCTTCATATCTGAAAAGCAAATACCCCATCTGGGCCATAGAGCCGGCAGAATGGGAAGTGCTTATTCTCAAGGTATATGGAAGGTATCCCCATTTTAATGGAAGCATTTGAAATTGTGTATGGCTTTTAAATGTTTAACTGATCTGGAACTATAAAGCAGCATATGTATTTGGAGTTTACATGTTTGAGAAATAGCAAGCTCTTCCTGTGAGAAGCTCTCAGACATCAGTGGCATTAACTGGAGTTTTGCTGCCATTTAACCTTACTTTCCACATTGGAATCCAAGGACAACTGATGAAATAGTCATGGGATTGCCTAGAGGACACCCCATGCCTTCTTGTATATTTGTCCTCCTCTGCACACAGCAGCTCTCACCCAACCGTATGTTATACCCCAGGGTCCCCACTGGTCGTAAAGAATTCCGGCTACCCAGGGACACTAAGTCAGGGAGTATACCCAAAGCAAAAGACAGCTAAAGATTGCTTTGTGGGCTTCCTTTTACACCTCAACTCTACCTTCTGAAATTTATATACATAAGATATCTATCTATCTATCTATCTATCTATCTATCTATCTATCTATCTATGTATCTATCTTATTCTTTTCTCTTTTCCAGAACAAGATTAGCTGCTCTCCGTGAAGTAACTCCTGTAGAACTTCCTAACTGTAATTTAATTAAAGGAATCGGTATGTATATGGATGAAGAAGTGTCAAAATTTAAGTGCAATATATATAGTTCAATTTATATAGTTCAATATATATAGTTCAATTTTCTCCAGAATCCCAGCACGGAGTCAGGAGTATAAGACAGAGTAAAGAGTTGCTCACCAACGCCACATGCTTTGAGTTTGACCTCACAGATGTATGAACAAGATGCTTCACATTTTATTCACTTTGTTTGGTCAACAGAACAAAAACTGGGTACATAACAATGGTTTCCTGGTAACAAAACACAAGGAGCTGGCAAAAGGAAGAGGGAGGAAGAAGATTAAAGCCTAAAATAAAAAATAATTTTTCAATGCTTTCACAGACAATTACCACAAGGCCTTTTCACATTCCCCCTTTGTGAGTGTTGGCTAGGAGATGCTTTTCCGGAAGATCTCAGCAAATCTCCCTTTAGATCTCATTAGGCAGAGCTGGGGGGACAGGCTGATGTCTAGTTAAAAAGGAAGCTGGGAAGATAATTACTGCTGTCCATCCTGGGAGACAAGACCTGTCAGCGAAGATAAAAAGGTGGAAAACTAGTAACCCCTGGTAACCAACTGAGAGCATCCCAGAGCTCAAGTGTGCACCTTGTTTCAGCCAACCAGCTAACTTTGTTAGTGGAGGCCAACTCATTCAAGATCCGTGCTTTTGCTGTATTTGGGTAGGGGTTGTTGGCTTTTGCCCTTAGAGCTATTTGTCTGAGATGACTATAGTCCAGAAGGCAAGTCAAGAAGACTCATTTCAGTAGGATTCTTAAACACGTTGTCTTACAGCACAGCACTTTTTCTAGGAAATTGTGACATACTGTCACATATTCCTGGGTTTTTGAAAAACATACACACCCACTAAGAGTATGACTACAAAAGCAGAGACTTCATTGTTTCTGTACTAATTGAAAAATTTAAAATGAAATGTATTTAAGTGGTAACTCACTTGAGATATTTTATTGGTATTTACACTTAGCAAGTACATGCTACTGACTATCAGTAAAATATCCCCACTTCTAAAAATCAAACATTAGGGATTTGCCTATATTTCTAACATGGTTTTCAGACATGGAACTGATTTGGAACTGTGATGCAGTGTATGTACTTGTTATGAGTTTATAGTTTCAGGCGCTCATGCTAATACCAGCTCCTTCCAAATAATCACACATTTGATACTTTGTGCATGTCCATGGATTATGTATGAGAGATCTTGATTCTGAGGTAAAGAGCCGTCAATCTGAAACAAGTAAATGAAGTGCAAACTGTCATTGTGCTTGTTGATGAGATCATTTATTTTTAAATTCCATATAGTCAAACTAGGCATGGTGGCACATGCCTGTCTTCCTATCACCTGTGATGGTCATCCTCAATTTACAAAGTGAGTTCAAGGCTAGCCTGGGTTTTACGAAACTCTGCCATAATAAATAAATAAATAAATTATTGTTTGTTTGTTTTGGTTTCCATTTTTCAAGATAGAGTTTCTCTGTGTAACAGCCCTGCTGTTCTAGAACTCGCTTTATGGACCAGGTTGGCCTCTTGCAGAAATTCGGCTGCATCTGCCGTTCAAGTGCTGGGATTAAAGGCATGTGCCATCACTGCCTGGGTAACACTTATTCCTTAATGTTCTTATGGTCACAATCAACAATATGAGTGAAAGGGAGGGTTTGTTCTGAACCCAGTAAATACGAGCTCCGACAGAGATTCATTTTAAAGAGGGAGGAGACGAACGGGAGGATTGCCAGTGTCCTGCAGCACTTTGAAACAGTCTCTCCTCCTGCTCTCCTTCCTGCAGAAACAGGTGCTGAAGACTTAGAGATTCTGCCGAATGGACTGGCTTTCTTCAGCACTGTGAGTGTTTCCTGTCCTTCACTGTGTCCGCTTTCCAATGAGATGGGCTCTACTCTCTCACAGGGCTGGGAGCTGTCCTGTGTTCACATTGACTTGACTGTAGGGGATAACCATAAAGGAGCCCATGGCTTCCAGAGTGTTCTGTGGGCCTGTCACACAAGCCAGTCAGTTAAGAGATGGCCCTGTGGTCACCTGTGGCCCAGAGCAGCTATTGTGGACACATGAGACAGTCAGAGCCTCTCAGCTCTTGAAGCACTGTGATATGCCTGATTTTTCTCCATTTTTTCTTTTAAGGGACTAAAATATCCTGGAATAAAAAGTTTTGAGCCCAATAAGCCTGGAAAAATACTTCTGATGGACTTGAATGAGAAGAACCCAGAGGTGTTGGAATTAGAAATGACAGGAAATAAATTCGATAAATCGTCATTTAATCCTCATGGAGTGAGCACATTCACAGATGAAGGTAACAGTTAATACTGAGCAAGAAAAGTCTCAAAGGGTAAAGTATAGCCAACGATAAACATTTCTTCTCAGTCTATGAAAGACTAGTCTTGAGTAATTTTTATGGATTTTGACCCTACCTTCTGTTTTTAAGTAAGCAATTCTAAAATCATTTCAATGCCTGAAAATTCTACATATCACAGATTTGTAAAGCCACTGATTTCCTAAACTAGTGTATTCACATTGTGTCTATATTGTAATTATATATTCAGCTTTAACTGTTAAACAATTGGAAGATCCGAGCATCTGCAGCCGTAGTGTTTCCAGCTCTCAGTCACATGACTCACAGCTACCGCAGACACCGTGACACTATTCTCCTGCACAGCTTTCTCAGGCCCGTCCCTGGTGCTCTGTGCTCTGTTCAGAAGCTCATTTTCATTTGGATGCTTTCAGCTGCACTTGTTTTCCCCTGCCCACGATGCCTTTATCCGTCACCTTTCCCTGTGTGTTTGGTCCCATTTCCTTTGCAGTGCAGTAACTGTTGAATTCAGTTGCACAGAGAAACACCTGGGAAAGTAAAACTCCCATTGCACAAGCTCCAGCCCAGGAAATTGAATTCTGCTGCTTTCACAGTGGCTGGCAATGGTTTAGACTTGTCCAGGTGACAGAAATGTTCATTTATGCTCTTTGCCTCCATTTCCTCTTCCCTTCCCCCCTTTCCCTTCTCCCATCCTTCCTTCTCCCACCTCACTTTCTTCTTTAAGAGCATCGCCCCGAGCTGATGACCCAGCTGCTGCTCTCCCTGCCAGGGTCCCCCCTCGTCAGCCACTGTAACATTCTGCTGCCTCTTTATTTCCCTCACCCAGAAATTTCACACTACTGTCACTGTTTGGGCCTATATTCTAGGAGAATATCCCCAAATAAGGGTTATTAATATTATTTTCCCTTTAG
This sequence comes from Dicrostonyx torquatus, assembly GCA_028555095.1. Taxonomy (NCBI): domain Eukaryota; kingdom Metazoa; phylum Chordata; class Mammalia; order Rodentia; family Cricetidae; genus Dicrostonyx; species Dicrostonyx torquatus. The sequence goes on along the minus strand of JAQHUG010000532.1, from coordinate 342,231 downwards.
ATATTCAGTCCCATACTAAAGAATCTTCCTAGATACTTCCGTTTGTGTTCTTCTTCTATGACCACTTTAAACTCAAAATGTCAAAAAATGATTATATATGTGTGTGCATATGTATTACTTCTTAAAGATCTTTCTATACACTCACCCCAACTTTTGCCATTTTATTTCCCTTTCAAAACATTTCAAAATGAATGAATGAATGAAATTTATGCCCTGGCAATGCTGAAGCACGCATGGGCAGCCCATATATGACGGTTCTACTGAACTTGTCCATATTGGGTTTCATGGTCTAAGTTGATGAAGGCGACTGACCAGGTCTCTTCCTCAAGAGAGCACCAGATCTCATTACAGATGGTTGTGAGCCACCATGTGGTTGCTGAGAATTGAACTCAGGACCTTTGGAAGAGCAGCCAGTGCTCTTAAGCGCTGAGCCATCTCTCCAGCCCCTTGGAAACATTTTAGATACAATGAAATACAGTGGTTGGCATGTGTATGCTTTTTAAAACTAAAAACTGTGTCATATTGCCAAGCCCCTTTGTAGGTGACTGTTGTTTTCTGCACTGCATCCCAGGCTTCTTTTCATGCCTGTGCTTTTAGACCCACTTTTGGGGCTCTCAGGTTCAGTTTTGTGGGGCCTCTGAGCACTGCCCATTTGCTTGTATATAAAGAGGCTCTTTTCACTTCTTTGCCTCTTTACAAGCAGTTCCAGGGTGACATTCTTGCACATGGACCGTCTATAAATATTTTTGAATTAAATAATAACTCAAACTTCTAGAAGTAGAATCTTCTGTATACAATATGAATTCTTGGAACATTGTCTTTCTTGATCTTCAGTTGTCACCAGGGACTTTTTGATGTGCCCTGCCAAATAACTCTAATGTCCTTTCTTGTCATTTTTTGGCCAGTGTTATGCTGTTAACGTGGATTCCTCCTTCTAAGTGGAGGTCCTACTGCAGTCTCAACTCATGCTATTCCTTGTTCATGGTCCTAACTGGTTAAACGTAGATCCAGCCCTAATGCTCAGCAAGGTTGTTCCTGCCCCTCCCTCTGCAGCCTCAGATCCTTCACTTTCTCTGGGCTCTAATCATAAGTTCACTATTATGTGAATGTATCAAGGAACCACTCACCTCAGGGTGTTTGCAGATTTTTTTCCCTCGACTTGGAACATTGTTTTTCCAGATAGACACACAGTTTACTCTCCCTTAAGTTAGGTCTCTGCTCTAAGACCCATCTTGGTGGAAAGAAGATACCCAGCTGCTAAGAGGACATTACTTTACCCTCTAGCTCTTTAGCATATTACAATATTTCTTCGCAATATCTAAACCTAACACCAATTAAAACTACATGCTTGTTGGAAGGGCCAATAAAAAGTATCTGAGCTGGCTTTTCTGTTCACATCTACTAAACAGAGTATCATTTTCCTTTAAATACCAATTTGATAATGTTTCCAGAGACACCTCACTACTTCCTTTTTTTTTGCTTTCTTCTTTCTTTTCCTCTACTTGAGACAGTTTCTTACTCTGTAGGCCTAAAGCAACCATTCTGCTTCCACCTCCCAAGTATGAGAATTAGAGAGTGAACCACACCACAGCCTTCTCACCTCTTCTTCAGGCAAGTAGCATCTTGTCTCATTTTCTATGATCACAGCTTCTTTACCACTTAGAGCGCTTTCTTCATGCCCAAAGTCCTCCTCTCTCAGACATTCTTCCCGCGGCATTTTTCATCTTCCACTGTGGAAATTATATGCAAGCTCACAATCCACTGTGGAAATTACACACTAGCTCACTGTCCATTGTGGAAATCACACCCAAGCACCCTGTCTAGTCCAGTTCCCACACCCTCAATCCTTTTACCTCAACTTTGTGTCACACAAAGATCACTTGAGCTATTAAAGTTTAACAAGCCGTCTGAATTTTGGTGCTGGTGGTGTTCATTCTGAAGTTCAGGGCCTTTTTTCTCCTATGAAGTTGTGAGTTTTTAGAGGTTGTCACTACTTTTTCCTTTAGCCACTTTTCTTAGGAGCAATCACAAACGCTTTTCTCTACAAAAATGACAATATTCTGTCTGCCTGGCAGTCTAAGTACTGGTTGAAGGCGGGTTGAAATTGCTTTGGGGAGACAGAACTGACAGTTGAGAGCTTTGCTAATGTTTCATTTTTTTGTTTTTCATGTCCTCTCAGACAATGCTGTCTACCTACTAGTGGTAAACCACCCAGACTTCAAGTCCACTGTGGAGGTGTTTAAATTTCAAGAAGAGGAAAGATCACTTTTGCATCTGAGAACCATCTCACATGAGCTTTTGCCTAGGTAATTAGGAGCCTTACACACACATCTCCCTTGACTACGGAAGGTGGCTCATTCACATTTCTTCTGGACCAGGGAAGAGTCAACTTTTCTGAATGTTCTTCTTCAGAACTTATTGAGACCCTGCAACCCTAAGAGTTGGCTCATTCCCTTCTCCCCTCATCTACCCCATTCTGGGTGGACACTATAGCTCAGCTTCTATCCTCAGGATCCCTAGCAAAGCATTCTGAGAAATTAAAAAGCAAAACAACACAAAACTGCTTCTTCTTCTTCTTCCTTTTTTTTTTTTTTTTTTGGTTTTTCGAGACAGCGTTTCTCTGTAACTTTGGAGCCTATTCTGGCACTAGCTCGTGTAGACCAGGCTGGTCTCGAACTCACAGAGATCTGCCTGCCTCTGCCTCCCAAGTGCTGGGATTAAAGGCGTACACCACCACCACCACAAAACTGCTTCTTTACAAGACCAATCTCAGATGGTGCTATGATCGCCAGAGATATCAGGAGAAGATCCCAAACTCAGTGCATCTCAGACATCCTTATGCTGAATCTACTAGTGCTGCGTTGTACACGGTTGATGCGAATATTGGGTTCCAAGTTAGATTACTGGACAATATAATTCACGAGACAAGTAGACACCCAAGGATATCAATTCTTGTCAACCCATCAGAAGTCAGCCTTCTCTCTTAGCCTATGAAGAACTGGTCTGTGGGCCCAATGATAGATTTAAGCCAACCTAATATTATTTCCCCAGATAACTTTTACTGTAGTGTTCTAGACTTCTTTCACCTCCTTGTATAATTTAGGAGCACCATTCATTCATCTTGCTCTTTGTGCATTAGTTCTGTACCCACAGCAGACCCTTGCTGAGTCTTGGCATTGGTATACACTGCTTCACCTTGAGGTGTGGAGATGAGGACACTGAGAGAGGGGAACAATTAAATTACGAGATAAATCTCCACTAACTAGCTATTGGCCAGGTTGGAACAAAGGCCCAGGTTTTCTGCATTCCTAGAATGAGATCAAATGGACAGACTAGTTTAGAGGTAGACGTTTGTTTATACAATGAGTGAATTTTAGGAGCTGGGGTGTAGCTTAGTTGAAAGAGTGCTTGCCAAAACATGCACAAAACCATGGGTTCAATCCCCAGCAGGCATGGTGCATATCTGTGGTCCCAGCCACTGGGAGCTGAAGGCCATCCTCAGCACATAAGCACACACACACACACACACACACACACACACACACACATACACACATATGTATATGTGTGTTCTGTCTTTAAATACACATACAAAGTATACATTATTATATGTGTGATTTATATGGCAAATATATAAAATATATAATTTATGTGCTAAATATATATAAAATACATATATAATTATATATGTAATTTTAAAGAAAGAATGAGGCCTTCAAGTATCTGAAGAACCAGAGACTATTCAAGGGAAAGACATGTGAAATGGAGAGGCTGGTGGAATGGTGGCCGCAGTAACAATGGAAGGAGTCTCAGCTATAAGCCAAGTGGGTATGCAGACTGCCTTAAATACAAGGTTTATTGACTGCTTGGAAACAGCTTCTTAATTTGGCATTATACCATATGTGGATTTAATTGTTTTTGAGACCTGGCCTATCTGTTCAGTTGCCTCAGATGACTACCTCAGCCATTAATATAGCTGGGATTAGCTTGAAGCCAGAGCCAGCACTGAGTCACACGAAATCATGAAAATAATCATTATTTTGTTTTTTAGCCACCAGTGTTTCCAATTTTGCAGAACAGGGATTTTTTTTCTCAGTCGGATGTGAAAATACTGTGAATTGGCAGGATAGAACCAGACCACAAATAATCAGAGTGTCTGCCACTAGAGTGAACTAGAATTTGGCTCTCTCTACCCGAGGATTAGTCGCACACATTTGTGGCTTTGTATTTTAGGGTGTTTATAGTATTAATATTCAAATTACTAAATCTGTCATAAGCTAATCATGCTAATAACAACAGCATGGCTGTTATTACTGGTCCTTTATGCATGCCAGGCATGATGGCAAGGCCTTTGTATTCACTGTTCCTTTCCGTCTTTACCCAGTGTGCCAAGCTACAGAAAGAACGCTGAGTTTCAGAAAGTGGCTCGAAGTTGGGTGACATGCTGTGGTCCCACGTCGTGACCATAGCGGGCAGGCTCAGATTCAAACAGTAAATCAAATTTCAAAGCTATTGCTCCAAACTGCTCCCATCTGCTCCTTTTTCATAGAGAGCTGCATACTAACTTCTAAAATCTGCTTTAATAAGAGAAGTAAAAGCAGCTTGACAGTTTTTGTCCAAAACTTGCAGAGTCTCATCCTGACTGCGCGGACATTTTCCACTCGTTAGCAGTGGCTTCTGCTGATGGAGGACTCTGTGAGTCGGCCAACACTGTTTCCTTGTGATTCCCACTGTGATTCCAACCATGAGCGTAGACTTTTCATGATTCATGAGACTTTGAGGGGAAAACCGTTTCAGCTTTTTTTCCAGATGAGAAACTGAGGCTCGGTGCACCATCTCACTCACCCCTGAGCTCTGGCTGCGTCAGAGCTGACGCAGTTGCCTTTATGTTCTCAGAGCAAAGGTAATTTTCTCTTAAACCATGGCCCCAGGGAACTTCCGTTACCTCAACCAGCAAGAAATGACTCACTTATGTGTTTGCTACTGGACTTACTGAAGCTAGTAATAGACTCATATATCTAACATTTGCAGCAGCACAGAGAGAGTCTTAATTAGCAAGGAAAGAGCCAAACATCCTGTTTCAAACATTTTTGCTCATGAACATGTTCAGTTAAGAGACATGAAATTTCATGGCACATGACAGAAGAGACCATAACCCTTTCTTTTCTGAGAAGAAAACTGAGGACATCACACGTGAAAGGATTGGTTCTCACTTGGATCACACAGCTAATAAGGCTGGAACCACAGTGCTACCTGATCAATGGTTTTACTCCCTGTTATAATGGGCTTGACTTAATGAGACTCAGACCTGTGTGCTGACTCATCTTGCCCTGATTACGATCTTTGCATTAATTCAATGTTTACTGGCTACACACACACACACACACACACACACACACACACACACACACACCACTACATTTACACTACATATAATATGATTTTCATGTCTTAGTACTAATAACCAGATCTTATTATCCTTCGGGATTGGGTAGGACAGATGCCATGGTGATTCTGGGCTATCCCTATTGGTGTGAGGACTCCATCCCATATTTTGACTTTAAGGCTAGACTTTAATAAATACCAAATGTATAATTCTATAATGTGTGCTATCTTTCTGAATATAATCATGTGTATTTTTAATTGCAGCATCAATGATATTGCCGCTGTTGGGCCTGAGAGCTTTTATGCCACAAATGATCACTACTTTGCTGACCCATACTTAAAGTCCTGGGAAATGTACCTGGGTCTCTCATGGTCCAACGTTGTTTACTACAGTCCTGATAAAGTCCAAGTGGTAGCAGAAGGATTTGATTTCGCTAATGGCATTGGCATTTCCCCTAATGGCAAGTATGTGTGCCTTCTATACCACAATAAATTTATTTGGAGTCTCCTTCTATAGCTTTAGAACATAGTATTTTCCTATATAATATATTTATCTGTAGTGTTATGTTAGTAAGAAGAGAGTGGAATCGTGATTAGGGGGAGTCTCTAATGAGTGACTATAGTAAGTAGTGTGGTCTATATTACGAAACAGCCTTGTACCGGTTCTCTCATCAGGAACTCTCGCTCTCTTAGTTACTTTTATATTGCTGTACAAAGGACATATCAACCAAGGAAATTCATAAAAGAAAGCATTTAATTGTGGGCTCGCAGTTCAAGATGAGTCTATGACCAGCACTGCAACAGGCAGGCAGGTATGGTGCTGGAAAAGTAGCTGACAATTCTCTTGTTGAGACAAAAGCCACAAGCTGTGTGTGTGTGTGTGTGTGTGTGTGTGTGTGTGTGTGTGTGTGTATCAGGGGCAGGGGGGGTGCTAACTGGGAATGCCATAGGCCTTTGGAACCTCAAAGCCCAACCCCAGGGACACACCTCCTCCAACACACCTCCTAATCTTTCCCAAACAGTTTAACCAACTCTTAAATAACTATTCAAATAAATGAACCTGTGGGGACCATTCTCGTTCAAGCCACCACACCTACTGTATGAAAGAGTCAATGCAACTATTAGTGGTGTAGTCACTATCTCATGTTTGCAACAAACAGTTCACAGATCACTATTGTTCTGGGCACCACACTCTGGGTAGCACCGATGAACATATAAAATTCGTCCATCGTCCATCTATACCCTCCCTTATCTTATATTATCAAAAATTATAGAGCATTAGTAACACAGGAAAAGTAACACAGGCAATTTTCTATTGTTATATTGTCTCTGATTCTCACAGAAGATAATTAGCACACCATTTCTGTCATTGTTCTAGAATATACTGTGCTTAGTCTCATCAAGAATATTTATGGTGCATGGTGTTACACCTCGTGTAATTTACTAAACTCATGTGTAGTAACTTGAGTTACAGGACAGGAAGGGAGAAAGACTTCTCTGCATTGAGGCCCAACCTTTGCCTTCTCTCATACTTTCTCTGGCCTGAACAGAAGACTATCATCAAGAGGACCTCCTGATATTCCTCAAAGCCCAAGCCCACGCCCAAACCTACCACCCTCTGACATGTAGAACCTTGGGCTTGCCACTGGGTTGACAAATCAAAGGCAGCAATGTACAATGCAAATATTAAGAGCAGTTGTTAGCATTAAGTTCCTTCCCTTCTGATCAAGAATGAGTACCTTGCCATCTTAGGTAATGACTTTCCAGTGATGAAATGCTTCATATTCTATGGAATCACTGAGTTTGCTTTGAGACAGATTCTAATTTCTAGTGTCTAAGCAAAGCTCCACTCCAAGACGAGTTATCACATCTTACCTTTTGGCATCACTTCAAGCACTTTGATGGAGTTCTTTCTTCTTTGAAGGCATGTCTACATAGCTGAATTGTTGGCTCACAAGATTCACGTGTATGAAAAGCATGCTAATTGGACCTTAACTCCATTGAAGGTAAGATGTATTAACACTATACATTTGCAGAGTGATAATTAGATGCTCATTGATTTGTGAAATTAAAAGTGAGGAGAAAGATATTCTCTAATTGGGGTGGGTGAGAAGCAATTCTTCACTATTTATTCAGAGCCATTAGTGGCATCATGCGTTGGTTGTTCACTTTTGCTCCTTGCACAGTGGGAATCCACAACCTGGAGACTTTCTCTTCCAGAACATTTTAAGAGGGGTTGTTTCCCAGGTTCCCTTCTACTTCTTTTCTCATTCTTCTCCCCCCCCCAACTAGTATTTCCCATCCTACTCTCCTCTGTAACAGCCACATACCCACAATGGCTGCATGTGACCTGGCTACTTCCAGATCTGCCCTATTGCCACCTCTCCTTTCTCCAGCTGTTTTGAGGAATCCAGCAGCAGACTCTGAGCCCTTGTATTCCTGGTCTCTGTGGCTCTCTCCTCTCTTTCACTTCTGACTGATGTGGCACTCCAGTGAGACCTTCCCTAACAACCCAAACTACTAATAGCTTTCTGCTCCCCACTGTAGGTCCTGACTTCTCCATGGCTTGATTCTTACTTTCAGTTCTCATTCACCCGCACTACACACCTTACTAGTCTTCTTTACTGTCTACACTACACACCTTACTAGTCTTCTTTACTGTCTATAAGATTTACCGGAACACATTTGTCTTTCTGTTTTTCACTGGAAGAGTTTCTGACATCTACTAAGCACTCAGCAAACATTTGTTTAATTACTATAGTGGTGCTGACTGGGTACCAGGCTTCACCTTCTGCCCCTACTAGTTCTGGTCTAGGCTAAAAGTTTTGGTCAGAAAGTGTAATTGCTCAAAGGGAAGAAGGAAGGCTTTTGCAAATAGAACACTATGAAGTGGCCCCTGTCCCTGCAGAGCCACAAGACACCAATGCCCACAGTGTGAAGCCCTGTCACTGCCAATTGCATGACTGTCCCTGTCACCATGTCCCAGGGACTGTCACAAGAGGCCTCACTCAGAGAAAACTGCCTCAAAGCAACATCAAATCTAACATCCTCTTTAAAATTAAAAATAATTGGCAGAGCTAGTTGAATATTAGCTACAGAGAAATGAAATTTCACACACTCCAACTGGCTTAGGGAATAAAAACAAACTGTGCTTATAACAGCAGATACTTCCGCAAGGTGAAAGTTAAGGAATTTTATAATAAAACTGAATTCAATATACACACAACATGAAATATGAAGGCCATGGGCAGGGGTCAGATCTGGCTTCTGCACTTGGTACCAGAACTGGGCCATCTCTCATCATTACAACCAACCTAGCAGAAGTAACCCTGTCAAATGTAGTGATGCTCATTCTTTAGAGGGATTATGTGAATTAGCATTAGCTCAGTAATGTTTCAGGAAGCCAAGAGATGTGGCTAATTATCAAATCTCTGATGAAGATGAATGGTGTATGTCCTGCCCCAAACATGGTGTCGTCATACACTCGAACCGTATTCAGTTTTACAAATGAAACTTACGCTAAGCAAAATAAGCCAGGCACAAAAGCACAAACATCATGATTTTACCTACTTGAAGTTATGATGGGGGGGATTCCAAGTCAGAGGTCACTTTGAGTTATATAGCAAGACTCTACTCCCAAAATAAAATAATTAAGATAAGTATAATAAGTTTAATATTTTAAACTCATTGGAACAACAGAATGGTGTTTATCGAAAGCTGAGAAACGAGTAATGATCATTTAATGGTTGCAGAGTTCTTAGAGGTGGTTGGCAGTGACGGTTACACAGACATGTGCCTGTGCCCGATACTACTGAGTTGTCCTTGTAGAAATGGTTATGACAGCAGGTGACATCTTACCTGCATTTTACCATAGCAAAAAAGCATTTGCCTGTTCCCCACAACTCTAAGACTAAATATTTGGCACACTTCAGTCAGCTGAAATTCTCAAAATACTGGGGTGTTAAGATTAAAAAAAAAACCAGCTCCTTATTTAGGGCATTTCTTTTAGGCAGTCCAAGGATTGCTGAACCCCAGGCCCTGTTAGGGAAAGGGACAAGCACTTTGCTGCTGAAATACCTACCCACACTCCAGTTTCTTATTTAGACTTGAATATCTTGCACATGTCTTGTGGGAACATGAAACGGGATACAGATACCCCTTGCAATTGTTATTATTATTAGCATGGCTAGGTATTGGATCTTGCTAAGGCATGAGTTTGTTTCTGGGCCCAGAGCAGGCTGCCTGACAGATGGTGGCAGGGAGCAGCAGGAGCTCTGTCAAGTCCTCTCTCTCACTCCAGGTGCGGAGCTGAGTGCCTCGCAGAGTGTGTGGTAATTGTGTGTAGAGTGGATGGGCTCCTAGGCCTCCCTGCCTCACTCTTACCTCTCCAGGTGTTCTCAGCAGGCTTCCATCCACTGACAAATTCCCTGCTCTGTGCTAACGGAAGAACCCATTTCCTCACTTAAAGAAGCTAATGTCAGCCTGTAAGTAGAGAGCTGACACTGGGTGGATGGCTCCTGGGGGCTGGAAAAAGCCAGGAGTAGATTTTGGCCTGGGACTGCTTGCTCAGCCACCCTCCTGTAGTGTAAGGCTGCCAGTTTCTAGGCTGAAGGGTGATAGCTCTCCAGTGAGGCTCTGCCATGTTGCCTGAGCCCTCTAATCCCTTCGGGGACGTGTGAGGACAGTTCTCATTTTGAGCAGGAAGCAGAGGGCAGTGGCAGCACACTGTAGTTGCCTTTTCAGGGAGTCCCGACCAGTTATTTCTAGGGTCCCTGGGAACTGAAACCGCTGGACTCAAATACACAGTAAATATTGTTTCTTCAGTGAGAGTTAGCGGTAAACAAATAGATGGGATTTCTTCCCAGGAGAAGGCAGCCAGGATGACGAACGGGGGAACTAGGAATCGTTGCTATTATTTATGGTGCCCGTGTAAAGGCATGACAGCAATCTGTAGCGATCACACATTTGCAGCTCATATTTAGAGAAGAAACAGCAAAAAGAGCAAGGAGCTGAATAACTTCAGAAAATGAAAGAACAAACTTTCCCTCAACTTCAAGGTAAGGATTAGAGCCAGGTGCTCGTTTCTTTCCTGGTTACACAGCCTATGATTAGCCATGAAGGAACGAACTTGTATTTCCTCAACATTCCTCCTCAGAAATGAATCTACATTTCTCGCTTGTTTTTGGCATATTTGTAAACATGTCACATGCACATGTCTCGTTAGGAAGAATGAATTTATCCTGCACTTATTTTTTTTTTAAGTCTGACGTTCATGTACAAATGATTTCATTTAACTCTTAAGAGTCAGTCTTTGTTTTGTTAATCATGCCCTGAACCCAGCTTGTCTTTGAGCCCAATGAAATGCCTAGCATAGTCAGACAGAAGGTCAGAAGCATCCCTGCAGTGTAGTGGAAGTGCCCCAGAGCAGCTTGTGCTGGCCTAGCCAGGAGGACAGTGACCTCTGATGTGTCTCTGGCCAGCTCACCACACGCTCACTTTCCTTTCTTACCCCGGCAGACCCTCAACCTTGACACCCTTGTGGATAACATCTCCGTGGATCCTGTGACAGGGGACCTCTGGGTTGGTTGTCATCCCAATGGAATGAGGATCTTCTTCTATGACGCAGAGAATCCTCCTGGCTCAGAGGTTAGTTGCATGATGAAGTGGATGCAGTGCTTGCTCTCACTACTGGTTTTCAATTGAAAACCAAATTCTCCTTATATGTGCAAATGACAGAGGACACATGAACACATGATCTAGGTTCTCAGGTCTAAAGAGCTTGTGGAGGTGTTTTGGTGAGAGCCCAGGAAAAGTACAGGTGGTTTTTTTATTACTTGGTATTTTTTTTTTTTAAACAAAGGGATGAGCCTAGTATAGGGACACCAAGAGGAGCTGACACAATAATACAGGGCTCTTCTTCTCTCTCTCTCTCTCTCTCTCTCTCTCTCTCTCTCTCTCTCTCTCTCTCTCTCTCTGTGTGTGTGTGTGTGTGTGTGTGTGTGGTGTGTGTGTGTGTGTGTGTGTGTTGCAGGAAATGGCTGCCAAAGCCAGAAGAAGGGACTGGGTATTATTGGGAGTATAGGTCAGTGGAAAGCACTTATCTGACATGTGTGAAGCGCGGGGATTGATCCCAAGCACTGGAAAAAAATAAAAACAAAATAAAGTGAATACACATGTACAAACAGAGTGGTGTTTGGAGGAAGGTGGGCACCTTGCTGAGGATTTAGCAAGCCAGAAATCATTCAGGGAAAAAGATCTTCCAAGCATGCAAGAAGTCAAGCTGGAGAGGCCCCTGCACACAGGCCTTGGTGCAAGACAGGGCCTACGGAATGTGGGCCTGGAGAGCTGTGTGAAGGACACCCAGCACTGGACGGTGCCCGTGGTGATATTTTGTTTGTGCTCTACCAAATGATGCTTGTCTGGAGGTCAGAGTGTGGAACCAGGCACTAGTTAACCACAGAAGCCATGCAGTGGTGGCACATACCTTTAATTCCAGCATCTGGGAGGAGGAAACAAGAAATGATATGGCTGGACAGAGAGAGGAAGTGATCGAGGCAGGGTAGAGACGGGAGCTTGGCCCTTTTTCAGCTGAGAAGTTGGTGAGGAGGCTGTGGCTTGCTCCTTTGTCTGTCTCATTTTTCAGCATTCACCCTGATATCTGACTGTGGGTTTTATTGTTAAGAGCATTTAGAATTCCTGCTACAGGGGCCCATATCCTCATCTCAGTAGGGAGTTCCTTCAACTTGGGAATTCATATTAGCTTAAAAAATACAGTGGTGTAACACTGCTGGGCTGTATCTGTTTGTAGGACTTTCCCTTACAGTAACCCATGCAGGGCATGACTACAGCCTCTCTCCACATCTATGATGGGCTGCTTCTGTGACGCCCGTGGATACAGAACCCATATGCTCAAGCCCCTTAGATGAAGTTATGCACTATTTTAACATGATGTATGCATGTCCATCCTCCTGTATACGCTGCTTTTGTGTATCTGTGTGAGACTGGGTATCTGTCTGAGGAAGCCGGAATGCCATGTTGGCTATCTACTTAACTACTTCTGCACCGTACTTTTTGAGAAAGGGTTTCTCACTGAACCTGGAAGCCAGGGATCCTCCTGACACCGGGATTACAATCTCAAGTCTCCATTTCCAGCTCTTTCTGTGGTCCGAGGGATCTGAACCCAAGCTGCCACGTGCTCTTACCACAGAGACCTCACTGTCCCCTCTTTCTTTTTTTTTCTCTTCTTTTTTTGTTTTGTTTTCCAAAACAGGGTTTCTCTGTGTAGCTCTGGCTGTTCTGTAACTCACTCTATAGACCAGGCTGGCCTCAAACTGACAGAGATGCACCTGCCTCTGCCTCCCGGAGCACTGAGATTAAAGGTGTGCGCCACCACTGCCCAGTTCATCCTACATGTTTAAACCTCTCCATATCATCTAGAATACCTAACACACTGCAGATGCTATATACCTAGCTATACTGATTTGTTTAAGGGATAGTGAAAGTTTATATTTGATACACATGCGTGTATAACACACACACACACACACACACACACTAACCTCCCCCTATATATTTGTATCAAAAGAAGTCTAATATGAATGGTTCCTGACCTCTTATCTCCAAATTTACAGAGAATTATGACTGCGCTTATCATCAATCTTCCGTTGTGTTCTGTTTCAGGCTCGCTCAACGGCATTTTCATAGATGGCAGAACTGTAAGCTGCAGGGTGTTCAGTATATAAACTGAGCAGAATGTTCAGTTCTAGTTAGTCTTGCTTGTTAGCTCATTTGGTGAATTTGGGTATTTGCTCTACCAAGGGTTTGTTTTTCTGGAAAAAAAAAACTGCTTTCTTTCTGATGATGGATTTGGTCAGGGAACCAGAATGCAGGACTTGGAACACACGACCTAATGCATTGCTCCCATAGATCGAGTGCTTGGGAATAAGAGGCTTAGCAAACTGAGGTACACCCTTAACTATTTTTTAAAGTAACATGTTAATATTACAGCAATTTCGGAAGACATGTATCTGTTAACTGTATTAGAAGTCATTTGAATCCCATTGATCCTTTCATGCCCAGGCCACGGCTTCCCTAACATTGCCACAGTGGATGTTCTGTTTATCATTGTCAAAAGAGAATTTAGGAGTAATTCGGTGTCACTCATCCAATTCTGCAGTGAAAGGCACAAATGGGAAATAAAAGATTCGAGACTTGACCCTTGTCCACTGCCTCAGTAAGATGATACCCTCCATATTAGATTTTATCACATAAAATTATTTTATTACCCCAAAGAACCAAACACTAGGTATGCCACATGGCGAATTTAACATGGATTGAAATACATGGTCAATAATGATGTAGTTAAATTTCTCAGTTAAGTGAAGGAAATTAAACTTAAAAATCTTTTCTACTTCTGCTCCAGAGTGGATAAGTATGCCACAGAGAGGTGGCTTCTTGTGTGTACATTGTGACCTGGATATGTGAAGGCATAGTGGTGCTTACGCGCCTGCAATCTCCACACTCTAGCTCGAGGCCGGAGAGTGCAGGTACAAAGTCAGTGTCAGACTTGTACAAAGACCGTGTCAGAGGCAATCAGCCAACAGACCAATCAAATCGTGACTCCCTCCCTCCTCCCCCATTTCACTGTAAGCATCCATGCTCCTAATTAATTGAAAATACATAGAACAGACCTAAATGCCAGTCAGGCAACTATATAACTACTGCTCACCCCTCCCCCATATTTACTGTGTTTCCTACCATGCTTTAATGTCTACTTTCAGGCTACATTGTTCATGTCTATGCCCAGCCTTACCCATGTGTGACCAAAACCTGACCATCACATACGAGGAAACAGCTGCCTTCAAATAATTTTAGAACAGAACACGTTGATGTAATTACGTGAGATAGCATGGCCAAGGAAGAAAGAACTTCAAGTTTAAAGTTGATTTAAATGACAACAAAAATATTAACCTCATGTTATTTCATAGGTGCTTCGGATCCAGAACATTTTATCCGAAGAGCCCAAAGTAACTGTGGTTTATGCAGAAAATGGCACAGTGTTGCAAGGTTCTACAGTTGCCTCTGTGTACGAAGGAAAACTGCTGATTGGCACCGTATTCCACAAAGCTCTTTACTGTGAGCTGTGACAAGCTGGCTGCATCTACGTCATGGAAAATAAACCCACTTTTTCCATATTAAAGGTGCCTATCACAATGATCTCTGCTACTTACTGAATGTTGATATTAAACTTAGACATAAGAAGGTGTCAGAGTGTTTACTGATGGCAGATGTGAAAAGCAAGGATTTCTTTAGTTAGTCTTGGACTACTTGGAAGACCTCAGTTACCAATAAAAACTCTTTCACCAAAATGACTAAATTTGTCACGTCTACATAATCTGTGCTACGCTTGAAATGTTCTACAGGATGTATGCTGTATCTCTGGTCCACAGCTTGGGGATGCTATTTTTGGAGGACCTGGGAACTTTAGGAGGCAGAGCTTCACTGACAGAATATGTAACTGGGGAGAATGTGTTCACAGCTTCCTGTCGGCTTTACGGTGGGCTCTCAGCAGGTTCTGGGTCTGAGTAGGCCAAGAAAGAGTGGAGTCAGATGTGGACTGAGCCCTCCAAAATGAGCCAAAATAAATTTTATCTCCTCTTAGTTATACCAGGCTATCTATCAAGGCATTGGGAAAATCAGCAACACCTTGTTTGTAACTCAAAACACACATTTCCCCAGTAACACTCACAATCCCTGAAAGCAGAAGAGTAGACTTCTGCCTCACTGTTGTTGGGAAAACAAGAGAGTATGGCCAACTCTGGGCACTCTTAGGTCACTTAGGGACTCTGAGGGTCACCAAAGTGTCATCATGAAGACAACTCTCAACACCTCATGAAGCCAATGGATGGACCAGCACTGTCAGACTGCTGGTTTTTCTTTTTCTCTGACTTCCTCCAGAAAGAGGAACTGCAGTTAGCTCCTCTTTTTTTTTCACTGGGCTTTTCAATTTTCCCAAAGTTACATCATATAAGAGACTCCTAAGATCTTTGGAAAGGTTCTCACACTGAAACATGCTGTCTTGACACATTACACATTCTGCTTCTAATGTCCCCGGGAACGGAGGAATTTGCTTCTTTTGTCATGACTAGATTCAGGAGTAGTCTATAACCAGTTCCACGTGGTGCTGAGTGCCCTCAGGTCCATGTCGTCCAAAAAATGCTTTTTGTTTTGTTTGGCTTTTCCTACTCTAACTTGCTGTGGAGACCGAAAAACGAAAAAAAAAAAAAAAAAAAAACAGGATGGCAAACATTTAAAAACAGAAAGATCAACAACCTTTGGTGATTTTTCTGAGAGAAAAATTTCACTTTTCTTATCATGGCTGTGAAACAAGAGATGGTGGCACATCACTTGTTTGCCTGTTTTAAAGACAGATCCTCAGGGCTGAATTCCTTCTTTGGGACATTAAAGCAGCCACTTTATAGATTTTAGACAACAGTCATGGCATTTATCTGGTGTTTTCTTTTTTTGAGGAGCGGGAGGTGTTTGTTTGTGGGGGTTGATGAGAAACTGAAAAACTGTCATTTACGACAACACATTGGAAGTATAAAACATAGTTTATGTGTCATGATGCGTCTATAATTCTAGACTCAGGACACTGTGACAGTGGGATCATGAAGTAAAATCTCATCTCACGAAAACCAAACTAATAACAAATAAAACTTATTTTCATAAAAGAACCACTTTCGTCACAATGGGATTTAAGTGATTTTAGTCAGTTTAGTACACGACACCAGGTGTCCGAGTGACAGCATTTACACACAGTCCAGGACGTCTGACTCTCTGCAACGCTGGTTATGACCATCAACGAATGTGGTGCTTAAGAAAGCAAACCTCACGTGATTTTCTTTTTAATGTCTTGACTAGCTAGCCATCACCATACCATCAGCGAAATGACCACACCCTCTTTCTGTTTATTGATGAATCAAGCTAATTCTTCAGAAAAAGAGAAGTGGCATGCACCCAAGACTGTCCGGAGAAGGCCAGACTCTGATGAGGGATCGTTGACACACATTCCATAAAGGGGAAAACAGGTTCACTTCACTTATTCTGTGAGGTCAAGACAGAACACCTTCATTTGTTTCATTCAAGCTTTCTTAGTCTTGGAGAGCTTAGAATGAAATGGCTTAAAACAACCTGAGCATGAGGCTCGACTTGCCTCCTCATCTTGTCTCCTGTTATGTGAGACTGACTGCTTAATGGATGTGCCACCCACCTTTCTCTGGCTGAGGAGCATTGGAAACTTGATGGCGACGCAGTGACAGAGGGACAGAAGAGGTGGACAAGGGGCTCCAGCTGGAGCCCTGCTCCTTAACTTTATGCCCAGTTCCATAATAGTGCTTTCAAGTGTAACTCGAGCTGCCAATTTACACTTTGCCAGAGTTGCAACTTATTTTTAGATTCATTTCCATGAAAAGTGTGCACTTTGCTCTTGATGGATAGATATGTTTTGATGGTTGATGCAGGTTTGCCCAGTCAGGGCTTGTTTTAGTTGAAGGTGGAAATGGGAGAGGAAAAGAGAAACATATACTCCAGCAGACGACTGTATTTCCTTTTATTGCATTCATTATCTAATAACAATAATACTCATTGGCAAGAAATATATTTACACTAACAAATTAAATTTAATCACAGGTATTTTTTAGATGGTCAGAAAACAATGGGCCACTTACGATATAGTTTGCTTTGAATGCCTCTGAAAACCAAAGAGTAAGGAATGCCATTTGAAACCGCAGACACTAATCAAGCATCAGAGAACAGATCAGATGTGGCGCTATTGTCTCTTCCATGCAAACAACCAGACCATAGAAAGGACAAATTAAAATTTCAGGGAATATGCTACCAATACTCACCAGACTCAAGTGGTTTTCAAACCACTTCTTTCCCTTTAGCAACATATAAAGAAAGATCAAAACAAATAGCATCTTACGGTGAAACCAATTTTATGCTCCTTCTGGCTTTCAGCTGCCTAGTTTTGTCAGTGATATGTAGTAGATGTACAAGTGGCTTCATCAAAACATCATTGAAAAAATACAGAAGCAGTAGTTATGACATTAAATAATACTGGGGAGGGTATACGTATATATATTTAGAGATTTTATTAATCACTGTTTGAACCTAATGTTGCTGGGAGGTGTTATTTATCATGACAATCACTTGGGAGGTGTTACCTAGCTACTTTTTTTGTAAAGGCAATTTAAGGTATTTTTTGGCTAATTATTCTCTCATGAATGAATACTTAAATCCTTAACAAGAAATTTATGTGTGCATAAAACAGCTGAAGGAAATGCATGTACACACCTTCCAAAGACATATACTCAGAACCTATTTGTCATTTTTGATGGCAACCAAAATGTCATTGCAGGCTGATGGCATAGGAAGTAAATAGTGGTCACATGTCAGAAATACTATCACCAGAGAGCCAGTAGTTAGCGACATAAGCATCATGGCTACTGCAGAGCTCATTTTAGAGGAGAGAGAGCTGACACACAAGAACACACAGTGCAATTTCTAGCAAGGGAACTGTGGTCTGCAGTTGAAAATGCCCAAAGCTGCGTAATATCTTCTGATTCCTAACTCTAAAAAAGTGCAATCTTGACATCAAAGCATTAATGAAACTTTGAGGAAAATTTATCTTACTAAAATATGATACCAAAGATCTAATAACTGTTTTACCAAAATATATAAACATTTAGAAGTGCATTTAGTAGAATACTTACATTAAAAGAAATTTCTTAAAAGCTACGAGCCATTCAATGTTTACACAGCACAAAAAGTGGAAATAAGGCTATGATTGCAGCCCAGGGTCCTAACGATCATCACTGTAGTCCGTGGATAGCATATTTTTATGCCACGTGCTTATGGTATATATGTGTGTGTAAGATTGGGGACATAGTCACACACAGTTCTGACACCTACACAAGTGGCATGCACATAGCTGAGAATTTGTGGCTTATTCTCTTATTCCTTATCTCTTGCACAATGCTGGATCCCTAATGGTCTGGGGCTGATGGGGTCAGGGCTAGGAAGCATGGAGTGAGCCTCTCTTGCTTCCTACTCTGAGGATACAGAAAAAGGTCCAGGTGCTCACAAGTTTGAGTCTTTAGTAACAAACATTCTCCGACAATCCCACACAGACACCCTTGCACAAACAGGTGAGAGGACCCTAGGCCTCCCATGAATGGAGCTGGCATCACTTAGCAGGGGCAGTTATTGTGTAGGCTTTTCCTTTTCCCTCCAGCTGCTCAAAGTAACCTCTTCAAGTCATGAAAATGTGCTTTCTCTGGTGTTATCCCCGCCCCCCTCCCCGATGCTATGGATCAAGACTAAATTTCACGGGACTTTAAATATTCCAGACAAATGCAAACAAAGCCAGCCAGCACATTCAGTCCGACATTCAGGGCCACATCAGTGAAACAGATTTCCTGTAATGCTGTTTTCTATTGAGTCTGTCCTGTTCTCTGTCCTATCACAACGAGGACAACTTTGGAAGAAAGCATGGACTCACCTGCACAAGCTCACCTTTAGAACTGGACACAGGTAGCCCTGACTCAAGTAAGTACGAAAACACATGAAAGTCAGTTCTGCCATTCCCTAACTACCTTTCATTCAGGTAGTCTTACTGTGGAAGCCTGTGACATGCCTGTCCCGCAGAGTGAGATCTTCCTTATCATCAGCTTCGTGGAACAGCCTTTAGTTACTTGATTCTTAAACATCTCAGTACATGAGAGGGAAATGTGCATCCAGTGGATAGAAGTTTCCTTTCGAATCATTTGCCTCCCCCCCAAACATCTTAAACACTCTTGCTAAATTTTGATGGCCCTCCTCAAATTTCTCTCACTTTTTCAAGTTTATAAATGACTCAGAACAGCTGTCTACATGCAATCTGTCTACTTCTTATATACTTTGCAGTCACAAGTTAATCCTATTGGACAAATATCCTAGATGAGAATTTTTTTATCTTCAGTACAACCCATAGAGACTCAGGGGCTAAATCTGACCTGGGCATTCTTGCTGCTTAGGCCTGACGTGTTTTATGATTTTCAGGTAAATACCATCTGGCATGGAGAGTGACAGGAGTCCTTACTTCTCCTCTGCCACTTTATTTCCTAAAATAAAAGAACACAACGTAGGTATGCCCGTTTGGTGCCTGTTGGAAGCTGGATTTGGTATTAGCTCCTGTCATACTGGAGTCAAACTGCTGTGGTATTTTAAAAGCCTACATTAGGTGGCAAGTGTCAAGTCATGTGAACTCCAGCTAAAGGGCGGCAGACAGCTTTGCTGTCACAGTGGTAAAGGTGGAGCACTAACGTGGATCAAGCGTGGCTCCCACTCCCCTGACTTTGGGGAGGAAGGGGATGATTACATGCATGTGCGCCACTGAAAAGGACCTGGTTTTAGTGCAGCAACCCGCTACGGAGTTCTTTATAGGAACCCTGACCCAGAGCATACCCCTATTCTACCCATGGAAGGGCCTGGCCATATATCCCCATACATCACCTGTACCCCAAAATGCTTTTGGTGACTGATGGAATCCTACTGAGTACTTCGTTGGAATACAGTTCGTAGTCAGCAGACATTCCCTTTTGGTTCATTTGTTGATAATTTAAAAACCTTCCAAAATCTTTAATGTCCACAAACCGACAATTCTCTGTTAAATTAATTGACTAAACCTGGAAAACTACAGTATTAAAGAAGGGATTGTGCAAGACAGCGGAAACTCAATTATTATCATGCACCACAGTCAATAACAAAGCTAAACGGGAAAGTAATTGCTCCCAAGATCTGAGGGTTTCACTTTGCGGTCACGCTGCACCAACCAGCTCATGCTCATCCTTTACTGAGCAACAGAAGATTCAAGAGCCTTTTACAATTTTACCAGTTTTTAGTAGCAATGTTAAAGGAACTCATTTTGGTCTAAGACTGTGATAATTTAACTTAAAAATCAAAATGGTCGAAATCTAAACTAAATGACATAATAAGAATAAATTTGATTTCCAACTGTGATATAAATGCTGACCCAAGTGCTGAAGTGTCCGCGCATACAGTTGCAGTAAGAATGCTGTATTTAAGAAATGCAGTATAAGAGACCATAAGGTACAGGCAGAGACAGACTATGGATACTTCAAATATATACATTTTCAATTTCAAATCATCAAAGTGTAAACAAAACTGAAAATGACCGTCCTTCTGTTTTCACTCTTATAAATGAACACAAAGAAGCTTCCAGTGCAATCCAGGTTTGTTTTTCTCCAAAAGAAAAGAAAACCAGGTAAAATTTACAATAGCAAGCATTAGTATTGCCTGATTTTTGCTAGTCCTCTGGTCTTAGGAAATGTTGGCTGAATTTGTAGTTCAGTAATGTGTCTCTTGGTTTCTCACCGTAATGAGTGGCCAAGCATCAGACATCCGAAGACAAAAACAGGCACCCAGTACTTGACCCCAAGCAAGAACCATGATGCAGGTCTGGTGACTGCAGAACACTCGGCTACTCCCACATCATGTTTAAGACTGGTATGTCTGTTTCGGAAGGACCAAAACCTAACGGAAATGCTGTGGGCCAGAAAAGGAAGCAGGCCCTGGGAGAAAGAACAGGATTAAGTTTCTAGTTCAGATAACTTCAGAATTCATATGTTTCAAAAATAACAATAAAAAGAAAAATCCACAATGTTACAGTCCAAAGTGAGGTCACACAGGCAGCAGAGCTCTAGCCTCACAGACACCTGTAATAACTCCACAGCCTGATGCAGACTGCGCATCCAGATGAGATATGCACAGGGCTGTGGGCAGATGGGCCTGGTGGAGTGAAGGAAGTAAAATATGCGCCAAGAACTCATCTGGCCTCCAGCTGTACGTTAAAATTTGTTCACCATAAAGGAGAGAATGTCATCTTTTGAGAGTTAATGCAGCAGCGAGACTTAGATACAGAAGCAAAAAGGCAAAACTAAAGGCAAGCAAACAAATAAAACCCTCACGGTTTGAAATGTCTCAAGATGAGTTTAATTTCTCCTCTTCCTGCCCAACTCTCCCGCAGTCAGCTTGGATTGGTAAACACTGGAATCCTTAATACTGGACTGAAGCATAAGATCTTACAGTGCTAAAGTCCACCCATGCCTTAAACAAGTCTGGAAATCTCTAGAATGTGGAAGAGCATTGCTTAGAAAAGTCATTCCAAATGTCTCTGAAATGTAACCAACAGCTGTCCTTTACAGGAAAGAATTGTGTGTGCAAAAAAAAAAAAAAAAAAAAAAAAAAAGGTCCTCTGGTTGACTGTTACTCTCCAACCAGTATTTCTAGTTTTACGTTCTTAAAGGTACATTTGTAGAAACACTAACTGAGCCCACTTGGGAACTTCTGAGTAGAAACTACGTGACAGGTCCCTGACTGTGTCATAGGCAGGCTGAAGACCAGCCAGAATGTGTCTCAGGAGAGGAAACCTGAAAACATTGTTTCCTTAAAATCAATTTCCTGTCCAATTAGTCAGGAGGGAGGGACTGTATTGTGTTTGTCAGTGCCACTGAATCCTGGGCTCGCTGGTCTGGCCAACAAACCAGCAGATATCAACACCCATGGCTGCATCATGCTCTGATTTTTTCTTCTTTGTTGGGCAATACATGAAGGAAAATGCTGCCCCCGCCCCCTGCAAGCCTTTTAGGACACCCACATCTGGGTTCTTAAGCCTTTTTCATTTCTTCTACAGTTAACAAATGACTACTATTTTCTCTCTTTCTCTGATTCCAGCAAATGGAACACCGCTTGCTCTTTCCCTCATTTGGTAATTATGAGCTAGGCACCCACATTCCCACAATGGGACTGACTTGTTGTAACATCGGGATTGAAGGCAGCTTTGCTTATGTACTGTATTAGGATCTGCGACCCAGGAGACAGCAGCGCCCTCATCTCAAGGCAGGAGTCCTCAAACAACCACAGCTACTATCTCAGTTTAAGGGGCTCTCACTGTAAATTCTGGGTAGTCCGCTCACAACACCAGAGTGAATCCTGCTCTCATTGGCTGAGTCAGGCTGGGTCTCATGTGGCACATACACTCAGCACAGTGCAGGATGTTGGTAAGTAGAAGAGAAAAATGGTATTTCTGGTTTGTAATTAACCAATAAATTAATAAGCCAAAGGTGGCTTGGGGTTATTATGTTAGAATTAGGAGTGAATCCGACACACAGTTCTTTAAAACTGCCTACAATGCCGTTATCCCCATCAGTTTCCTCTTCATCCTCTGCAGAAGGGGGACAGGAAGGGGCGGGACTTCCCTCAAGCTTCCCCACGGGATTACTGCTCAGTGTTGCTCTCTGCCGCGGATGTCATCTTTTCTGATTTTCTGGACTTCCTCTGCATATGTTCTTGTTCCCTTCTCCTCAGCTTTTCTCTCTGTTTTTCCATTTTCTCGTGGGCCTTCCGAGCCTTCTCTAGAGACATCTTCATTTCCTTCAGTTTTTTTTTAACCAGTGCCCGGTCCTGGGATGACGTCATCCCAAGAGCCTACAAAGGAAGCACACATACAAACTGAATCTGAAAAACTGCTGACCTCTTTGCTTATGATGAGGAAAACATCATACTATGCTTAATCTCATGACCTTAGTTAAACATAGAAGGAGGAGGACAAAGCGGAGGAAAATCTGTATGCATGGAGGATCTGAGCTTTGTTCTTTGAAGTTCTTTGCAAAATACACTCGAGAAGTCATTAATAAAATGCTTCCAAATTGGTGACTAATGAGTGAATAAATGAAAAGGGCACGATCCTGCTTCAACCTTCCACTAGAGTCATCAATATCTTCAAAGGGAAGCAGAGAGCACCTGCCATCATAGACGGCTCCAGGAAGGGCAGGAGGAAGCGAATGGCCTCTCTACTGCCAATGTAGTTATTTACAACCAGAACCAAAAATGTCTTTTAGAACAGCATGCCCATGTCTGCATCTCTCTGGCCATTGCCTTCCCAAGGGCAGACCTATAGAGGAAGCCCAATTAAAATGATGAGGTTGCTGGATGAGCTTAGAATTCAGAATCAGGGAAGATGGCTGTGTACTTTAAATGTTCCATGACCTTCAGCATCAACAGCAGGATGCATCTGCCTCCCCAACAGGGACCGCCTTGTCGATGGGGCCTTCATATTCACAAGCTATTGATTGATCTCTAACCTTTTCAAAGACTGCCAAGAGACACTCATCTATCCATCAGCCTTGCAGGAGCCAGAAGCAGTGGGGGTGTGTGTGTGGGATGGGCTGTACCCTCCTCTTTCTCCATAGGGTTGGGCGCCACCTCAGTCTTTAAGAGAGATGGGCTGGATGCATGGAAATGCAGGTGCAATGGAGGTGACAGGGAGGGGTGGCTTGTATACACTTGAGGGAGGGAGAAAGTTGGGGCCATCATTTCAGTTTTCTGGTAGTGGGTAGGAGAGGGAGCATGGGGAGAAATGAAGAAAAAAAGATTCACATTGGCCATTACAAAAAGTTACTAGTACGATGGGAAGTGAGCACTGTTAATATAGAGATTCTGGGTTGCCACGGGAAGCAAAGGAAGGGTCCCTAACTCTCTTGGTCAGCTGCCTATCCTGAGTCAGAACCCCAATGAACTTCCTAAAGCTTCATTTCCTACTGAGAAATAATTCAGTATCTTTTCTGCTGAGTACTGACAAAAATTACCACATGGATATGCAGAACACTCTCAGCTAATGAAAATGTCAGATGTTACAAGTGATACACATAACTGGTGACCCAACACAGACAGAGAATTCCTTACCTTCAGTTTACTGCCATCCAGATGCAGGAGCTGCTCCCCAGTGATGTTCTGGGCACTGAATTCAGACACATACTGGTCCAGATTTAGGCTCATTAACCAGTGAGAAACCTGCTGCACACTCCATTCATGAATGGCCCGATTCAGACTCAGACTGTGTTTGGGAGACTGTCCATCATCAAGGATCTGAGATAGGAATGCATGCAGTATTGTTAAATGACCAAAACACCATGGCTCATAGTATGCCATCTCAAGCTACAAGAACCATATTTATTTTTAAATCATAAAATGATAATAGTTCTGCTTGCGTTAAGAAAAACTTGTCTATTACCTAGCAATTCTGGTAGATGGGAAATTAAAAATATCCCACAAATAAAGCACCTCTACAAATGAAGAAAGTTAAAAACTGAAAAAGTGTACAATAACACTGATGATTTTATAATACATAACTCTGGAGATATTATCAGAGGTAAAAAAATACATATTTTATATATCTCTGCATTCAATACAACACTTTAAATTTATCCTTTTAGAAGACACTAAAGTTACATTAAAAACACATTTAAAATATTGTCTCCTTCACTTTATAAAAACAGGTCTTAAAGTCCTCAAACCTTCTTAGGGAGATTTCACAACCATCATTTCATCTGAGCAGGAAGCAAACCTGTGAGGAGGGTAGGGCACTAACATCCACAATTAATTTTTTTTTTTTTTTTTTGTTTTTTGAGACAGGGTTTCTCTGTGGCTTTGGAGCCTGTCCTGGAACTAGCTCTTGTAGACCAGGCTGGTCTCAAACTCACAGAGATCTGCCTGCCTCTGCCTCCCAAGTGCTGGGATTAAAGGCGTGCGCCACCACCTCCCGGCGCCCACAATTAATTTTAAGACAGGAGAAAGCTAAAGCTCAGAGGGCTTCCACAACCTCTCTTAGACAATGCATAAGTAAGTGGCATTGTTTAACAAGAGGCTCATTGCAAATTTTAGGCTTTGTCCACTGTCCACTATCCCCTTTATTTGTGCAGAGACAGGAGAGTGCCTAGAACCACTAAACTGAGAGAAGATGAAGTCATGCTAGGGCTCAGAGGAAAGACAGGAGTTTCCCTGGGGAGTTACTTGAAGAGTAGAGAAGAGAGGCGGGTGTAAGCCAAGGGGGAGGCAGAGGATACGGGAAAGAATGGAGCATGTCAGCTGATGGCTGTGGGAGATAAATGAGGGACCCTGGAGAGGACACTCAGCCTCTTGATCCAGGAACACCTCTTACTAAGATGTAAGGAAGCATGATCTTTCCCTCCCTCACAGAGTGCTCTTGCAGTGTTGGATCCCTACACCATTTGTAAGGAGGAAAAAGCAGGTTCAAACCAGACAAGGCAGCACACACACCCCACAGATAGCTCACCTCATCATCTATCATATCCAGGCTCTGGGTGAGTAGCAACAAAAGAACCAAGAAGAAGAATGTTACAGAGATGGGACACACAACATCCACAGTGCACTCTTTATTACATCAAAACCAAGCCCAGCTAGAAAAACATCATCACAAAAGTTTAAAAGGGAAAAATGGAGCTATAAAGAAATAAGAACAATTATTTTATATGTAAGAGCAAACATATTTTAGTTACATTATTTCCTGCCCCACCCCCGACTCCCACCAGTTTTTAATCCCAACAGAGCTTTCTGCTGCTCTCCTGCATGTATATTTCCTGATAATCCTTAGCAAGGCTAATCCTCACTGTAGCATCTGGATAAATGGGTCTAACTCTATTTTTTTCCAGAACTGTGCCTAATGGTTGCAATGATTCAACTGGGCATAGCACGTTCAGAGGACTGTCAGGAGCCTGGGGGAAAGGGCAACTCCGGATGAGGGAAGAGGGAATGGATAATTAACAGCTTTCGAGAGAGGTAAACTGTTATCTAGTCTTGTTCTCAGTGCCCAGCCTCCCTGCCATGTGTTTATATATAACGGGAGGTCTAGGAAGCTTCAAAGGGCTCAGAATCTAAACTTTTCTTTAATGTTGAAGAAGAGTGGGGTGGAATCATGAGGACATAAAGCCTCAGTGCTGATCATTTCTATGCTAAATCTACCATCAAATATCTTCCCATAGCGGGAAATGGAGGAAATGTGTGACATAAAAACTCAGTTCTGCCATGGTGCCACTCCAGTACCTCATCTGAGGACAGTGCCAGCGACTGCGAGAGCCCTGGTGTCTTGGGTTCTGCTCCTAAGCCACTCAGGTCTGCCGAGCTGGTACTACTTGGACTGAAGTCATCATTAAAGGTGAAATTCTGTAAAAACAAATAAAACAATGTTATGAGAACACACAGAGTGAACTAGAGGCAGGTGTGCTTCCAAGCCCTCAACTGCTTCACTTCAATCAATTTTCTTTAGAAGAGACTTGACTTTGGTTTGGCGATGATGGCCTTCAATTGGGCAGAAGCAGAGGATGCTGCACCTTTTGGGACTAACTGGAAACTCTGGGCACTTTCTCCATCTGATGCAAGGATAGGTATTGTAGAGAAATGATTTTTCAGTTTCTCTCCAAGGGTACAGAATTCATTACCCTCCGTAACTGCTCAGAGGAGTGATATTAATAAGCCCATCTGCTTTGACCCTAATTGTGATGAGGAATAGAGTAAGTAGAAAAACAGGATGCTGTGCAGAGGCTTAGTTATCAGGAACAGATGGCAATTCATATCAGGAAGGTAGCTGGAGTGCCCCTGGGAAAGATG
The DNA here is from genome assembly GCA_028555095.1 of Dicrostonyx torquatus. Taxonomy (NCBI): domain Eukaryota; kingdom Metazoa; phylum Chordata; class Mammalia; order Rodentia; family Cricetidae; genus Dicrostonyx; species Dicrostonyx torquatus. The sequence goes on along the minus strand of JAQHUG010000532.1, from coordinate 315,318 downwards.
GCGTGTGGCTGGCTGTAATAAATACTGTGAGAAGTGACAGGTCCCCTCCTGGATGTACCCTTCAGAGTGATGAGCTCTGGAGGAGGGCATGGTCTGACAACACAACATGAGTTAGGTGTTGGAATATAAGCCAAAGGGACTGCATGGAATAGACCCCAAGTCTGCATCAGTTCCTGGGGTTCGGGAGGTGGAGTGTAAGAAATCATTCCCCAGAAGTCCTATAACATGCTCAGCAGATGCTAAAACAACTGGGCAATGGCCACCGAGCCTCAGTGGTGAAAACCCTGTTCACTGAAACTCTCTTTGGTGTGAGATAGTGTTAGATTAACTCAAGTGAAATGCACGTGTCAGAACAACACGAAAAGTCCAAAGGGTTGATTATGTCCAAAATCTCTCTGCTACTTGACTACCCAACACCATCTTCCTTCATACTACCCTTCTCTAGGAACTGGGCTGTTATTTCCTCTAGGCTCCTTTGCTTTATTGAGAATGAATACCACGCCAGAGGCTGAAGAGTTTAGTACTAGACCAACTCCAAGATTTGATAAATCTTCCAAAAAGGCTTGAGGCTGGTAGAACATACAAGCTGTAAGGTATTACACACAAAACATCACCCTTGGTATTATCATGGGACATGCAATCCTCCAGCCCTCATTCAAAACCTTTTGAGCTTCTGACCTCAAGGGAAGAAATAAGTTCAAGCAAGATTAAACACACATTTCTGTTTGAGAAAGAAGAGTGAATACAGAAAAAAGAAGCCCGAATAACTCCAAGGTTAGCCACCATATGCGTTTCAGTAAAACGTTAGATAAGGTTTGCAGTGTCATGCTGGAAACAACCACCAAGCATTTCAAATGCATCACACCTATGCATACAGTTTCTAATTCTGCTAATGATAAAGAGCTTTGGTGACAGAATGAGAACAGGAGCTATGCACGTTCTATAAAACGTAGATTCAATAGAAAAAGTAAGGTTGCTATATGCCATTGGTTTTTGTTTGTTTGGTTTCTCTTAAACGTACTGAACACAGTCAGTTCCAAATTTATCTATTTTCCAGTAAACCTTGACGAGCACAGTGAAAGAGTTCCATAATGCAAGTTAAAGAAGAACACTTAGTAAACATCTGTGACACTGTTTCATCATTTGAATGCCCCTTTCCCAGCATGGCTTAACTGTCAAACTGAGATTTAACAGTCGTGAGTGAAATGACAGGCAAATGAAGAGAAGCACACACTAGAATGGAGCAGTATTAAAAGGGTGCTGGTTAGGTAAGGCATTTCTCCCAACAAAGGAAACACCATGCGCGCCTATGGCAGTGTTAGCCCGTTGGCTCCTGAGATCCAGGATGTATATACAGGTTGAGAAGGCCTTCCAAAAATGAGAGGAGTTAGGAATGGGGGCTTTCTTGTCAGCTTTTTTAGTCCAGTTGTCTACCTTGGACCCTGTTTTATCTGAAATTAGGGTCTCAGGAGAAGGCAGAAGGGGACTCGGAACTGAAGGCAGGTTCCTGAAGGAATAGGATCCTTTCCGACTTTCATTAAACCATGAGAAAGGCATGCAAGGAGAACGAGGAGAGGCCTGAGCCGCGGGGGAAGGCTTGGCTTTCCAGTTCTCCAACTTGCTTCTGAAGACCCTGCGGTGTGAAAAGAATGACCATGTTAGACAGAGAAATGGCTAAAGACATACTGAACCCAATTCCAAAGAGACTCTCTACACAGGCAAAAACTGAGAAATTGTTCTATTTAGGATAGTAAAAATGGAACCATTTCGGCAATAGCATCAACCTTAATACTTTCCTTTTTGCATATTAATGGAAGCTATGATAACACTCTGTTTTGAACTGCTATTTCCACAGCAAAATTGTTCTAAATGTGCCTTTGTAAGTATACACGAATGAATTAAAATCAGAGTGGCAGTCTTTCAGAGACTGCTTCTAAGACAGTCATCAAGCGAGTGACACTAGCTCATAAGCAGCATTCTTCCTACCTACCTCTGGATTCATCTCCCTATATCTATGACTGAAAGATTCAGTGATCTGGAAATTTCTGAGCATGTGTTATGTTAAGTAGAACATGAAAGTTTTTTCATCAAAAGCTCAGTATCTTTTCACAGGAGAAAAGGGCCTGAAGTCATCATGATCACTGGGCAACTGAGGGCCTAACACCTCCTGAGCATGTGGCCTCAGGCCTTCTCTGTCCCTCTGTTCCCATTTTACATGTGACTTCTATGAATTAAGTAGGGTAATGTTTGTTAAGGAGCCATGAAAGTCACTAAAGGTCTAGAAATAAAGACTCAAAGGCAGTTGAAACAGTTTTTCTTTTTTAAACTTCGTGTAGGCACTGTCATATTTGTATTCCTCTACTTGTACAGAAGCGGAAGAAGAAAACGCTTGTGTGCATTTGGAAGAGGTGAACCTCAGTATCATTGAACAAATGACATTGTGTGGAAGCCATTTCTGGGTAGTTGCTGACATTATGACAACAAGAATTCCTTCAATTGAAAATGCCTTGATACCATAGACTTAAGATACTTTCTAATCCTTGTTTATGCCGATTCCCAATCCCTTTGGACCCCATTCAAGCACATTTTGAAGTAGAATCAAGTCTTAAACCTTCTGGCTTATTTCCAAATTGTATTCAAGAACCAAAAGTAGCAATCCTCATGCAAGCATCCTGGAGACTGTAGGGGATAAACAGAGGCAAAAGGTTGCAAAAATAGCTTATGAGAGCAGAAACCTTTGTGAAGCTTTGGTAAAACTTACACAGTAGGATGGGAAAATACAATTGTTGGTCATATACAATAATCCAGAAGAAGTGTGTGTGTGTGTGTGTGTGTGTGTGTGGTGGTCTTAAGAATAACAGAAATCAAGGTAAGACAGGCTAACCTTGAACCCCATCTTAAAGCTTAAACTAAATGGCAAACTTATATTCTTAATCTAGTTACTCATTGTCACAAGACAGGAGAGCACAGTGGCTGAGCCAGAGCACACTTGCAGTGGCCTTGTGCTCTTGATGGGCACTTTTTACTCTTTGCCCATGGCCCAGCTAAAGCTGGTACAGCTGCCAGAGTCACAACTCAGAATAGGAGAGAAGTTGGTGTGGAATCGGTATGTTAACACAGGTCTGAGCTGATCTTTAAATAGCCCCATCTTCACTTATGATTATCCCGAATGCAAGCGCAACACAAGTCATTACAGACAGGGAACATCAGCGATCGCTTCCTGGCTCTACACAATTCAGTTTCCTCTTATGGGTTCTGACACCTTGAGTCCTCGAAGCTATTATACCCCGAGTCTGTAGTGAGGTGAAGGATTCTGGAAACATAAGTCTGGATGGCAATAAAGCAAACAGACAGACGTCCGTCTCCCCTCTAGGAGAGAGGGAGAAATCTTATATCCATAAAGCAAACAATCTCAGTTAAAATGTAAATAAATACTTCTAGGAGGGTGATGAGATTAGACTCAAGCTTATGGACTCTAGGAGCTTCATCCCTCTTCCAACCCCTTCAAATGCGACCCCATGCTATCTCTTTGGGGCTCTCATCACCTACTCACTTAACTTTTAGGGTTTGTCTTCAACTAAGCACCTATGTTCCAGTAAAAATTCCCAAAATAGTGTGTGCAGAAACAGAAGCATCTTCTTGTAGTTCCACACCTTAGAGACTGGACACAATTAAGGAAAAGATGGTCCTGTAGGTCATACTCCTTTCTGGCAGAGGCGCTGAGAATGGCTCTGAGTAAGTTAGTACTGAACTAGATAGCCGCCGTCTGGGAGTTTGCGAGAAGCTAAGTGACAAAGGGCAGCACCACAACCTCATCCTACTCCCAAAGCAATCGTCTTCGTAGCTGTGGTTCTAGATCACCACCACTACTTTAAGGAGACAAAAGGGAAGGGGTCAGAATGCTGCCACTCACTGGCTTGATTTGGAAGGGACTTGAGGGAATCTCAACCGAGAACAAGCAACAGCTGAAAAAATCTGAAAATCCCAGGAAAATATTAAATACTAGTAATAAGCATGAACATTTGCATATAGTATTGAGGATGGGCTCCAGGCCATGCTGTTCTTATAGTGGTAAACAAGGTCATGGAGCCCCAGACTCACAGAGACTCTCTGCAGCCTTATATACAGAGATACTGGAAAGAGTTGGCAGGAAGCAATGACAGCCCACTTCCAGGGGAATAATGATTGTCTCACAGCTGAAAACAGAAGACTCTGGACTTTTGTTTTGTTTTGACTTTTCAGCTCTCCATGAGTCTGGCTGTGCCCTGTTGTGTCTCTCTTCTGGTTTCATTATTTATTACCTATAGCTTTAAAAATCCATGACTGTGTAACTAACCCCTGTATGTAACCTTTCTTTATTCTCAAAGAAAAGAACTCACTTCCATTTGCTTGGACCTAGAGTAATAGAATATTCATTAAGACACCCAATACTCTATTCCTTTAAAATTATAGATGCAACCGCCTACCTGGCATGTTTACTAAAACAAATACCAATTTTGTCCTGGATAAAGTGAACTCTTGAGCCTATGAAGGAGCAGAAAGGGTTTGGTAGCTTGAGCTGAGTTCTGTTTTGACTGCCTCTTATTGTCTGTTTTCCTTTGTGGAGAAAATGTTCAGAACAACACAATATCCTACCTTCTCCCTCTTCACCTCCTCCCTCCCTCTTTTCTTCCCTCTTTCTTTCTCTTTCTTCCTCTCTCTTCTAAGTCAAGAGTAGCAGAATGGATTATTAATGGATCCGAATATGACTTCCAGAGGGTCAAAGGAGCTAAATTTTACACTTCCTTCACCTATGGTAGTTTATATATCAAAAACTTATTGTTAAGAAAAAAAAAATCAAAGAATCATAAGTCCTTGTCATTGTACCTGCTTACATGTTTTATTGTTAGGTACTAGAAGAAATAATTGTCATCAAATTTAATTTTCATAAGCTAAAGATGTCACTGGATTAACCTTTCCTGGTAGTCAAATGGTTTGTGGCTAATAACTTTCTAGTTACATATACTTCGGAACCCATTTATCCTGGTGTTGGTACCCTAAAAATCAGCTTTCTAACTTAAATACCCACAGTGATATTTGTTGTTTTAATTATGTAGATATGGTATATGAACTATTCAGAATCTAGTAAGATATCATCAAAATATCTTTTACAGTTCATAAATTGTCAGGCAGAGAGAGCATAAAGAGCCACAGAATTGTGTAGATTGTAATAGCTACAAGAAGAATGTGCATAGGTGCCCACTTATCTAAGTCAGATGAAGTCATTTTGAGAAGATCTAAAATCCACTGAAGAGACAAAGGTTGTGAGGCCAGACCCTTCCACAGGGAACTCAGAGATCCTGCTGGGGAGCATTAGAAACATGTACCCATCTGGCACCAAGGCTCAGTCACCCTGGACATCTGTTCCCAGACCCAGAGCTCTGGTTGGAATTTCTGATCCTTCTTAGAGCCACAGCAGACAGCTCAGCCCTAACTCCCAGGAGATGATCAAACCATTCTCTCTCCTCTGCAGGCTTTCAGCTGAATTGCAAAAGGATAATGTAGATCCACGCTCTTGAAACAGATGTTAATTTCAGGACAATAAATCTACCGCTTAGGTATTCAATAAAAGTGTGTTACTCTAAATCTGAGCAAAGTGTGGCTTCTGGCTCTATTAAAATTCTATTCTCATTAATTTTGGTGATTGGGTTTAAACCCAGAATCTTAGGCAGGCTAATCACACATTCTGTATCTGGGATACATGTTTGGAAATTTAAATTCACTTTAACGACCTAAACCTCTTTTTTCTCCTTTATTTCTCCCTCCCTCCGTCCCTCCCTCCCTCCCTCCCTCCCTTCCTTCCTGTGATGTATGTACATGTTCATTTGTGTGTGCATGTGTGTATGCAGAGATCAAAGGTTGACAATATCAGAAGTCTTTCTATGCCACTCCCACCTTCTCTGTTTTGAAGCAGGGGCTCTTGCTGAAAGTGGAGCTCACCGTTGTATAGGCTGGTTAGCTAGGGAGCTCCAGAGGGTCACACGGTCCATTCCTTCAGTGTTGGAGTCTTAGACCTGTACTGCCATGGCGAGCTCTCACATGGGTGCCAGGGACCTAACTCAGGTTCTCATGAATGTTTGGCAAGTATTTTACTGATTGAGCCATCTCTCCAGTCCACAAAATCTCATTTTGGATTATGTTTTTATACATAAGGTCAGCCAAACTGACAAAAATTAATGATGCTTAGAGTCCCCCTTACAGTTACAAATTTAATACAGGATGTTGAAATGAAAGGTTCTCTTTGTTCTGAAGCAGAGTATCAAGATCCCCCGCTGGCCTTGAACTTGCTATGTAGCATAGGGAATGATCTGGAATTTATGATCCTCCTGCCTCCATCTCCCAAGTGCTGGACCCACTTTAGGGATGGGGTGAAACTCAGGATCCCATGTATACCAGGAAAGACCTCTATAACTGAGGTATATCCCCAGCTCAAGACCTTTTTTTTCTTAACATCATTCAAAAGTGTTTCCTTGCTAGGTATGTATGTTTTAATTCTTTGAGTTTCAGATGATGAAACTGACATGTACTAGAGGCGGCATAAAGGTCACTGCTCTTCGCAGGGCAAGGCAGGCAGAAAGAGAGGGGTGAAATCATTCTCTGCAGCTATTTCCTCTCAAGCCCAGCTGCATATGGAGCAGCAATATGTCAGCTTCCTCTGGGTTAAATATAACCTGTTAGATAGGAAGTTAAAGAAAGGCAGATTTCAGTCACAATAATGGGAAACCTCCAAGCTGCTTCGAATTCATCTTCAAGCACTAGCTTTCCATTGCTAGACTGAAAACAAAACAGCAAGGACCAAGTGTGTAAGTGGTGAAGACGCACAGCGTCTTGGAACCACGGTGATGTTAAAGATGAACCAATGGCAGGACCACAGAGCTAACAGAGATACTGCTGACAGAAAATACAATTGCCAGTCCCTCTCTGGACTGCAGCTGAGGAAGCTCAACCATAAGCTGCTTTCAATGCTCACCCCCTCCACCCCACTCTGAGGTCCAGCCATGTCAAGCAGCCCCTCACTGTGATGGCTACACATTTCTTCCTGGTGGCTCTGAAAGTATGGAGTGCAGTTTCCGGGAGGAGGTCCACACCACCCTTTGAGAAGGGTGCACCCTGACAAGGAACCAAGGTTATGGGGTTCTTTCTCTTTGCCCTGTGTTTTCCATGGCACACATTCTTCTTCTTCACTCTTTCCATCTCTTCTCCCCCTCTAACTACAGTAAGATTGTCACTGAGATAACCACCATGCTCGTTCTTAAATTATTTTATCAACGAGACCAAGCCCTGCAGAGAGGGCCCTGAGGGGCTCTGCTCCCCACAGTGGCACTCTCACTGGGCACAGTCTAGCACAAATGAGCCGCTTTCCTTTACACTCAAGCAATCACCTCAATCCCCATTGTGCTAATGGGTGTCTATCCACTCAGCAGAGACGGCCATCAAGAAGGCTCTTGTCTTACCCAGCAGCAGGGCATGGCAGAGTTTATCTAATGGCTTTGAGAGAAATATTGTCCATGAAAGACTGCCTGTAATACAATCTATTGCGGCTCTTCCTTTCCAAGATATTGACAAGAAAGTCATCCTTGGACAGACAAGTTTGTCAGTATAATATACATAGAGAATGTTTTGTTGGGCTGGAGAGATGGCTCAGAGGTAAAGAGCACTGGCTGCTCTTCCAGAGGTCCTGAGTTCAATTCCCAGCAACCACATGGTGGCTCACAACCATCTGTAATGAGATCTGGTGTCCTCTTCTGTACTGCAGGATACATGCAGGAGGAACCCTGTATACATAATAAATAAAAATCTTTTTAAAAAAAGAGAATGTTTTGTTTCCTTCCAAACAAACTTTCTCTATTTCTCTATTAGAAATGATGATGACATAGCAGTGCATACTTGGTGGAGAATGAACATGCATTGAAATATGACCCCTCACAGACTTCCCAAAAGTTACGTGAGAAATGTATATGACTCCATTTTTCAGATTAGAAAACTGAGGCATTGACAGGTTCAACAACTTGCCTAAAATAAATGGCATAGCTGAGTTTTGAACTTAGGCTCTGAGCTTTACTTATGCCCTTGGTTTTTATTGAGAGGTGAACACGGTAGTTACTATGAAGTTGTTGCTAAGGATGCTGCAGTTTGGGTACCAACTGTACTTTCTTTTGCTTTACCTTACTTTTTTCCATGTTGTTTACTTGTAAAATAAATTACGTTACAAAACACATACTTCTGAATGTAAACAAAATATTTTGAGACTAAGAGTAGAATATACATAAATAAATGAAAGGGCATATTAATTACACGCCAATATCATAATGATTTGGGATCTACGGAACATTCATTTTCCATAGACCCATACAGAGCAGCACCATAGAATAGACTCAGAGTGTGGGTCACATGTATAAATTAAAATTTTCTAGTAGACACATGAAAAGATATAGGTAAACTAACTTTAGTAGTAAATATATCTACAACTCCAAATCTAAAGCATTTTAAAATACAATTAATATTATGGAAACTAAGATGTTTATCATTCCTTTCTCACACTAAGTTTTTGAAGGAAGTTGCATTTTCCACTATGGCACATCTCACCACAGACCACAGCTGACGGTGGCAGCCACAGCAGACGGAGCACAGAGACAAATGTAAAATTAGACACCATGCAGTTGCATTTGGTAGGAAGCCAAGGTGACATACTAAAGGCAGAGTCAGGACCACAACCTTGGACTACATCTCAGGCTTCTCGTCACTGTCCATCCTTTTAAGGAGAGCCATCTTCACTCTCAGCCACTTCCCCAACATACCATCATCTACCTTTGTCGGACACACACACACACGTCCATTGACTCTAAACTGGGACTTCTCAACAGTGTTCCAAGTTGGTGCTTCACTGACCACTAACCAGTGTTCACTGCTCTATGGTTCTGGACGGACTATGGCTGACCCTACAGCTCAGGTGTATACCTCTAAGGGTTAACAAGCTCTGCTAACTTGGTGCTGCTTCTGCTTGCTCTGTCTATGGTGCTTGTGCAAATCAGAATGTCTACTATCCACACTAAATCATATTTCTTCCCCGGGATTATTTATTATGCTCATCTATTCTCTCCATGTGTCTCCTGCTGCTCATGTATCTGAGTTATTATGCCCTCACAAGAAATAGAGTAGAGCAAACTCTGTGGGTAAGAAAAAGTGACAACCAAGACTAAATTTACTGAAAGTCTTACTCTTTCCAGTCTAACAGCACAGGTTGGAACTGACTGATCACCTCAACAGCGTCTAACAGCTAATGGGAATCGACAAAGAGCCTAAGAGATGAGATTATTAGCTCTCTCTGAAGCTCTTCTGCTGCCTGTTCTGAGAAAGCTGCATGGGGTAGAGTCCATTCCCCTCTCTTCGCCGTGATTGCCCTGGATGCTCTCTGCAGCCGCTGATGTTTTGAGCCCCACCTGCGGGGCCCTCTGGGACCAACTGCATGAAACTCCTACAGGGTGGTAATGCTGTTCTTCTGGGTGTGCTGTCTAAGGCCCTGGGTCCATTATCTACCCATATAGGAATAGAAGCTGAACTGATTAGTGTTACCAATTACTTTGGTAGCTCAAAACTTGTTTTGTGAAATGGAAAAGTTCTCTGTTCTCTTGTTTTTCTATCTCTATTATATAAGCTCATTTTTTTATCCTACCAAAATTCTACTAACAACCACTAATAATTATAAAATTACAATTCCAGTTGAAAACTATTTTGTGTTGTTGGCATATGTAGAATTATTTGTGTCCAGGGAAGCAGTAGGAATCAAGAATTAATGTTTTACGAAGACAGAGCAGGAGTGATAGCTGACAGGTAGCTCAGGTGTGGGAGAAAAATGGCCTTAAGAGTGGAAACCTGGGTACTGGTGACACCACTTCCAACTACTGTGATTGTTCCTATAGTGTGGTCAGCATCCGCTAATGCCATCAAGGCAAGCTTGATTCCACTAGAATCCCTTCTGTGGGATTCCATGCTTAAGTTTCTCTTGGGTTAAGCCTTGAAGTAAAGAGGACAAGACACTCTACTGCTGAAAGATCAAAGGAGGGACAGTTCATCTCCCAGGTGGAATTTCCCTCCACTGTGGCTTTGCTCAGCTTCTGCTCTCCTGGATTTATTATTTTCTTCCTGAATATGGTCAATAGTTCTTGGTTTTAATGTACAAAACAGGTATTTTTATACTTCTTTAAAAATACACAAATTGCTTGAGTTGCTTGTATCCTCACATGTACCTAATTTTCTTGAGAGTCCCTCAAAATATGGAGGGCATTCTACCCTCGATCCACTGTAGGGCATAAGTGAAAACCAGACTAGTAAAAACTAATTAAATTTGAAATTCTCTCTTCTCACTCCCAAGACAATGAAACAACAGTGTACAAGCTAAGAAGTAGGCAAGTGATTCCCAAGTGATTTATAGTCTCTCAGGGTTCATGTTTCTTTCCTAATCTTAGCTGACACCATCCCCCAATTGTGTAGAGAAATCCAGTCACTACCAGATGTGCTGGCATGCTGTGCTGAAAAGATACCCAGAGTGGAGGTACGAGCCCCATCTCGGCTCTCACTGACTTCTGCATGACCTGAGGAAAACTGAACAAATCTGATGAAGGTAGAATTCTTCATCAAGAAAGGATGGTACTGCTATTTGTCTGCCCAATCTTCTTAAAAGGATAAAATGAGGTCGGGAAATGTAAAGCCATTTTGTATGTAATAAGTAATAACAACAGCAAATTGTCACCATTAATATTATTTTTAAATACTGCCTATGTACCAAGTATAAATAAAACATTTATGATGTTTCATACACATTCTTATTTAATGTTCACACTACTCCTATAAGACTGTTACCACACTCACTTCATATGAGAAAACAGAGGCAGAGATAGCTGAACAAGCTATCCAGGATTTAAAAGCAGGAACCAGAAAACTAAAATTCAAGACACATGGGCTTCAGAGCTTTATGATTTGCTGCCCCCTACATAAATCTATCTTAAATTATATAACCTCAGAATAGAATAGGAAAAATTTGCCAACATGGTGTTCAAAACTTAGTTCTCTATAAAAGAAAAATCTTTACTGAAAGGGAAGTATAGTCAACAGTTCTTTCAAGTCCACTAAACTGAATGTCAGCATGGTGTCAAAAACTAACCTATTACATGAGGATGTGGGAAGAGGGAAGGCATTAATATTGTGACTAGCCAGGCCAACAGAACAAAACAAAAGCCAACAACCAACCAAACCCATATAACAATAAAGAAACCTGAAATATGTCTAAAATATCACACAGATGCATTTAAATAATTATTTAATGGAACTGTTCACAGACTGTAATTTGACCTTTATCCAAAGCTATAACTAATAATGGCTCCTTTTTTTTTGGATCACAATTCTGGGTTCATCACGTGCGTTTAGAAACACTGACCACTGATCTTGGTCAACAGTAAGAGGAGCAGAATTAGCTAATGAAAGAAATGTACATTCTTAATCTCCCACCCGTACCTGCTACCTGCAGAAAACCTACTGGCTTCTTTTTCTCTCCATTTCTTCCCCATGTTGTGATTCCATCGCAAAGGTGCCCTGCAATAACAGGATACAGCTATGAAGAGAAAGGTAACATCCCCTTTTAATCTTTCTTCATGGAGAACTACTTTCCCCAAAGAAGGAGCTTACCCCAGATCCACAAACTTCTGCTTAATTTTTCCTCCTTGTACCATGAATGAACTAGATGTTCTTAGTGATTTAGGACAATTGGCACCATCTAGAACATAGACACATAGGAAAAAGATATGTTAGCATTATATTTTAAGCTATGACTCAAAAGTCAGTGTATCTCAGAAGCTAAGGGTTTTGCATGAATTGTTCAGCGTATATGAAAATAGTGTCTGTCCTGTCTAGAGGACACAGAAACTCAGCCATGATGGCTGAGAGTCAACAGAGTAGGAAAGTCCTCCTGGAGAGACAGGGAAGAGGGAAGTGAGCAGAGCAAACACTCTCATTTCCAAGCAGGTGTGTTGGTGTCTCCCTGCCTCTGGCTCCACCTCTAGGCACCCAAGGCCCATTTCTTTCTTCCATAGCTTTCTTGGTTTGGGGTTTTCCTGCATTCTGAAAAAGCCCATCTGAATCTCAAATCCTAGTAGAACATATCACCTCTTAAAGTTTGGGAGGTTTAGATAACAACTAAGAATAAAACTTTCCCTTCTGGTGGGTAGAAAGATAGCTCAGCAGATAAGAGCACTCAGTGACCTGGGTTCAAGGATCTGTCCAAGTTCCAGACCCAGGGGACTCAACACCCATGGCAAAACACCAATGCACATCTTTTTTTTTTTTCTTCCTTAAATTACCTTCTGAGATCTCCCATAGTAGTGGCCCAGGGCCAGTTCTGGGACAGGGTAAGGCAGAACATGGGGAAACCTTTTTAAGCAGAAGCCAAATAGATCTTTGAAAGGCTCTTTTTAAGAGCTAGTTGGACCACAACTGTTTGGCCTACCATGAGACAGAAGATGCCCAAATCTTCCAAGAACTTGGAGCTGACCGAGTTGCCCCTCCATGAATGATGCTGGCACTATTCTGCAGCGTAGCAGCCATGAGGAAGAGGACACTAGGAATGATGCCCATCAGAAGAAAGGCTTTGAGAATGGGATTCAGTGTGAATGCAGCACCAGGTTCTAACAGTGGCGTGTACTCCACCTTTGATAAGGCAGATGAAAGTGCAGCAAAAAGTGATAGGTGCCACATTTCAGCATCTTCAATCACCCGGGATGATTGACAGATAGTGTTTTAAATCAAATGGGCAAAACTTCCTTGTTAATTGCTAGTGTCTGCTTCTAGATTAACTTTTTTTTTTAAAAGGTCTAGGGATTCTTGCATGGAATATATAGAAAATGGGCATCCCAACATAGTGTCAATTAACCTTAAAGGTTAATTTTGTTTATGATTTTGTTTACCTCAGGACAAATTTCTAAACAGATACCAGTACACATACCCGTTCTTCAGTGAGGCTCCAAAGCTCTTACAATAGCAAAGCTGGACAGACACTCCAGGCATTCCTAGTTATGAGCTTTTTGTATTGTTAGTTAATGGTTCTCAGCAGATTACAATAATTCTTTAAAATGTACATGATGAAATACAAGATATATGCCTGTGTCAAAAATTCACTTCTTGCTTCAAATGTTTATTATGAATATTTCATCATTATTCTTTCACTAACAGAATTAAATAGCCATAGATGTGACTCAAATCCATTTTTAAAAATGGATACCTTGTAAGGAGATTTTGCTAATGGATACTTAAAAAAAAAATCAGGTTTCAATTTTCTAAATAGAAGCCAAAGAAACAAATGAGATGAATTCTTCCATATCAATCCTAAAGAATTCTTAAGGGCCAGGACAGTGCAAAGTTAAAAGGAGCCTCCTTAATTATTTTCTGAATTAGGGGCAGCTAGAAGATGCTTTAATGAATGGTGAGATGAACACCGAGACAATGGTCATTGAGACTGTCTGTAACCTGTTAGTGTTGTAGTCATTTGGACATCTTAGCACTAAAAGCCTGGTTCTGCCTATCACGGAGCTTGCTGCTAGGCAACCGCACATCATTATCTCACACATTTGCCAAAGCACGTTTCAAGCAACACTGAAATGAAGAGGCGAGATTAAAGAATAGTGCCCCTTGCCATTTAAATCATTTAAATTAATTTTTAATGTTAGAACTTTAGGTCTGCATAAAACCTAAATGGGATTGGTATGTACTAAAGAAAGGCACATATTATGTTTCTGTATATTTATTTATTTGGTGTTATGTAAGATGTCCATTAGGTTTTAGAAACTGTTCCTATATGACTTTTGTGACCCATCAGAAGCTCAGGCACCCAGACCAAGCACTTTGACTTCAAGCTTCAGCAACTTGGCTCTTGCTTCCCAAACAAACACATGCTCTCCTGATCTCTAAATCCCAAAGTCCCTCCTGGGTGACATCGATCGGCTCAATCAGACACTTGACCCTTTCTTTTTTCAGATCTACTTCCTGACCTAGTTTCTTTCCTGGATTCTATTTAAAATGAAATTAATCCTATTTTCCATACAGTGTTTCTGATTTCGTAGTTTCTGTTAGTAAAGCATGTGTTCCTAAGTCCCAAGCCTGTGATGAGCTCTGGCTCACTTTCTCCTCAGTACGATCTAACCACATAAGTTTCACGCCTCTTGTCTGAGTCTCCCCTGCACTACCAGGCGTTCTCCTGAGAGTCTCCTCACTCAGTTCCCACACACTCACTGTCCTCTTCTATTTATTCTTTTCTGAGACTAGTCTGTGGTTCCCTAGCACAAGGGTGAGGTATCTAAGATACTGGAGAAGCAACATGTCCAGTCACTGAGCCAGCCCACTGCTCCAGACTCCTGGACGTGTCTGCTCACAGCAGCACTCTATTATCCTTCCTGCCATCATCTGCAAAGCCCGGAAGGTGCCTGCAGCTGCACTTTCTGTGCAGTGACCAAGCAGGGCATCTTCTCCACTCTCAGCAGTAACACGGCATTTATGCACACACACAGAGGCCTACTGCTGCATGGGAAGGAGAAGGGAACTGTGTGAAGACTGTGCCCAGTTGGAAAGTTCCTGAAAGTGCTCTATGTCAGGCAGTGTGCCAATGGTCAAAACAGAAACTTAGAATACTGACTTCTACAAGTTGAGTAGAAAAGTGATAGTGAGTGCTGAATTTGCTCATTAACCTTGACTGGACAAAGCCTCACTGCGATGTAAGCTAGAGATAAAACCTCAGTATAAAGCTGCTCCTACAGGGGAGAAAGGAAGCATTTCCATGCCCTTATGGCCACAGAATCCTGTTCTACAACCCTTGGAGAGATACTGTCCTGGCTTCTGCTAACCTAATTGCCATTCAGTTACAGGTAAACCATTGAGGCGGTGGTTATGGGACCCCTCTCTCAAATATGAGGGAAAAGGACGGTATGCAAATGGAGAACCAACACATTTAGAAAAGTTCTAATTCTAGTAGGGAGCCAGAGGCCATCATTAGGGTTTCAATGAAACACAGTGACGGATTAGCCACCTTTATAACTAACTCCACAGACAGAAAGTGATGATGAAAGACTTCTTAAAAAGCCAGGCAGATGGCAACCAGTGACAGAGCCATATGCAGAGTTCACGCCACAGTCCCGAGCAGGATGAAGCACACCTGTAGGCCAGCCATCAGGAAGACTTCCCCATTCCCATGGGCAAAAGAGTAAATAGTTTATGTTGGGAAGAGGTTCGGTTTCTCATTCAATCACCCCGCTCTGCCAAGATAGCTTGCAGGGATGCTTAGGTGGCAGAAAAAGGATGGCCACATTCTAGGAAGCCTTCCCTTGAAGCAGGCGGCTGTTGGGTTTGGCTGGTGAGCCCCATCCAGATGACTGTATTACTCTATTACTGCATTGAGGCAAACTTAGGAAGTTGTCCAGCGATGGCCAAACATTGCTTATTTGTCACTCTTTCTGAAGAACCAAGAAGACAAAGGACAGTAAGCGAAGAGGGAAAATGTTGGTTCACACTCACTACCAAGTCAGTCACTACACAAAGGAGTACTCAGAGGCAACTGTGAAATCATTGTGGAATGGGGTGGCTGGTCCAAGGCCAAATTAAGGAGGTGAGATTTATGTTGAGTACAGTGTTAGCCAAGAATATAAACATGAGGTCAAATTTGTACCTGGGAGAATCACAAAGCCCTTTTGAGTAAACTCCCTCACTGAAAAGTAAGTGAGTGCTTAGTGCTTAGAGCCACATGCTGAGGATGCCAGAGATTGGCCACACCAGAATTTCCACATCCAGCTTAGAGTAAAGAATCTGTGTCTCATACAGCAAGGAATGCAAGGCATTACAGAGCCTTATTCTCTGGAGCTCTGTTTCAATGAAGGAGGATTCCATTTTGTTAACATTTGTTGACCCCGCTGCAGCAATATGATGAAAAGGGAGCATGGGATTTCCCTGCTGTTTGAATGGTGCTCAGGTCTGTTTATTAGGAGCTGGGTGGGAGAGCCCTGAGGAATGTGAGAGAGTTTGAGTGAAAGGGGCAGGCCATCAGCACATGAATGGCACATCCTGTGTACACAGCCAGTTAATTTGATTCTAATTTTATGCTCGCTGAGTAACTTTGTGATTTATGAATCCACCACTTAGGAGAAAATGGAATGAAAGAAGGCTAGTAGTTATTATGTCAGTTGATCCCTCCAAAATAAGCTAGAAAATTACTGTTTTGGTATAGCATGTTTTCAAAGATCTTAGCAGCATGAACCAGCACCCTGTGCTTGATTAGACGTATGTATATTACTGGAATTGGGGACATAGAAAACTGACGACCATAACCCTGGTTCTTCAGAGCACTGTCTGACAGTCAGTGGATGAGATGTCTCTGGCATCCTCCAAGGTGTGGAGAACGTGAGAGTACAATGCCAAGGAAGCAAAGTGCTTTCCAACATGTTGACTGTGGCATGGCAAGGGGTCCCAGAGAGGGCAAGTCTACCACCAAACATTCTGTCTGGGGGGCACAGACAGAATGAACACGAACATCAGAAACACACACAGGGAAAAGATGAAGTGGTTATGAAAGACACGGACTTTCGTATGCAGCTCCCTGAAGAAGTGGCGCAATACTGATAAGTCACTTAAAGACACACCTGGATACAGATTAGGTGCTCAGCAAGTGTGCAATGGACACAGGAATAAATGTGAATAAACATCAAGGCAGAGGAAACTCTAGACTACAAACTTTCACAATGAAAAGAAAGGAGGAAGTGCCAACACCACTTTTATCTACTCAGTAAGGATGTGAGGTTAATCTCCTAATCAACCTGACTATATCTGGTAACAGGTTTGTGGGGTATGGCTGGGACAGACAAGACCATGTTGTTTTGGTGAGGACTGTGGAAGGACTTGGAGATTTTGGGCTAGAAAAGCCACTGAGTGTTGAAAGCTCAGTGTGTTGATCTGTGGGAGCCTGGAAGGTAATGCTGAGAGAAGCCGGTAAGCCAGCAGCACTCTGCACAGCATCTGCATTGTCCCGGCCTTAGGTTCAGGCCCCTTTCTCTTGCCTTGACTTCTCTGGACAGGACCACGTTAACTGAAAGTAGAAGATGAAATTAACCCCTTTCCCCTCACGTTGCTTTTGGTCATGGTATTTGTATTATAGAAACCATGGTCGAGACAGTGCGTTACAACAGTCATACTTGTCTATTTACAAGGCTGGCATTTGAACAACGTTCAGTGAACTGCTCTGTTCAGTTACTCAGAAGTATGGGCAGGCCAGGAGAACTGAGGAAGGGAAAACCCGAGATCTTGGTTGCTGGAGAAGAAATGACCTGTGTCTTGTTCTTTGGTTCTGGTTAATTCCAAAGGAGACACAGATGCAAACAAGATTGCTCTGTGGAAACAGAGAGGCTCTCAGTCCACTCCCTACTGCTGCGTAGGAGCCCACGAGGCACCCTTCCCATCTGTAAATTACTCTTCTGCCAACTTCAAAACAGCCATCAACCAGAAGAAAAGGGCAGCATGAATTCAGATAAAACTGAGCTTTTAAAAGTCCCCGTCAGTTTTCACAGATCAGAGTCCACTTCTGATCATTATGCCTTTGGATGGCAAGTTGTGGGGCGAGGGTGCAGCTCAGCAGTCTGAGATCTGGCAACTTTGGGGTCACCTCTCTGATCATTAGTGAAGCTGCTGTCCTTTTCATAACTCATAAACCAATGGAAATCTTTTTTTCATGGAACTGAGAGTCACTTTTTCCTTCTTAAAAAGAATCAGTTCTTCGGAGTTATTTGAACATTAAAAGACCACCCATTAATTTTGTATTTTTGGGGTTTCTTTGACAGCTAAAATCCAGAATATCAGTTAAAGTGAACAGAGGAGCCTGTGGCTGCCCCTCCCTCTGCTGCAGTGTGTAGACCGAGGTCCCTCACACTCTTCCTACTGCCACCTTCTGACCCCTCCTTCCAGGGAGCAGACTTTGTCCTTCCCATTTGTAAAGACAAATTTTGTCTGCACTTCTAAATAATCTACCAACTCTGGTCTTTACAAATATAATTGGATAGCTCTTGTAATCTGTTTGGTCCTGCTGATGTCTTCTCCTGAAGATCTGTAGTTATAGACATAACTTTAATTATAGTTTAGTTTACTGATTTCCTGTTGCATGGGTTCATTATATAAATTCACAGGCATCCTTTATCCATTTTACCAGCTTTGTTATCACACACCAGGGCTGCCATGATTATATTTTCCCTGTGTGTGTGTTATGAGAGTATGTGTGTATGCCTCTGTGTGTGTTATGACAGTATTATGTATGTCTGTGTGTACTTATGTGAGTGCATATGCATGGCTGTGTGTGCCTATGTGAGTGTTTATGCATGTCTGCATGTGTGCTTATGTGAGTGTACATACATGTCTGTGTGTGTGCTTATGTGAGTGCGTATGCATGTCTGTGTGTGTGCCTATGTGAGTGTGTATGCATGTCTGTGTGTGTAGTTATGTGAGTGCATATGCATGTCTGTGTGTGTGCTTATGTGAATGTGTATGCATGTCTGTGTGTGTGCTTATGTGAGTGTGTATGCATGTCTCTGTGTGTGCTTATGTGAGTGTGGACACATGCGGAGGCTAGAAACCAGTATCAGGCCTCTTTCTTTAGTTCCTTTCCACCTTCTTTTTGCGACAGTGTGGGTCGCTGACTTGCCTAGATAGGCTGCCAGTGAGCTCCCGAGATTTGCTTGTATTCACTGACCCTCTCTAACCCCCACATCTGTGATTATAGATGTAAACCACCATGCCCAGCTTTTTCCTTGATGCTGGGGATGCAAACTTGATCACATGCTTGGGTTGTAAGTATTTTATCAATTGAGCCATCTTTCCGGTCTCTGCTATGAATACCTTTACATATAAATCTTACTAGACAGATAAAGGATTTCACATATATATAGACCTATTGTTATTTAAATATATATTCTTAAATAGGTGCCAATAAAATATAATTTGTAAAATAAAGTTTCAGTGTTGTGTGATTTGTTAGAGTGTAGTTTTGTAAAAATGCAAGTATAAAACCAATATATATATATATATAATTTCTGTTCTGTATACATGTATACATTGTATACTTATACAAAAATAACATAATACTACATTGTTACTTTAAATGAATATATCATTTGTAAAGGGGGTGCAAACCTCATGTTTTATATTTCTATGCACTGTTTAATTTAAACAAAGATTTACTGTTTCTATATACCAAAATAAATGATTAAAAAGACAAGTATAGGGGTTGGAAAGGTGGCTCAGTGGTTAAGAGCACTGGCTGCTCTTCTAGAAGACCGGGGTTCAATTCCTAGCACCCACATGATGGATCAGAACCACCCACAAATCCAGTTCCAGGTATCTGATAATTCTCTTCTGACCTTTGAGGGCAATGCATGCACATGGTACACAGACAGACGTTGGAGACGATTGGCAGAGACCACAGACACTGAAATCCAATCACTGGTTATCAATGACCAGAGGGACAGGTAAAACACCCATGCATAATAAAATAAATAAAATAAAAAGAAAAATTTAAAAGTCAAGTCAACTAACTCTATACCTGCCCGCATCTCTTTCCCATCCTATCCTATCACACACATGGCAATGCTAATCCCTGCAAGGATTACTACAGTGATAGCATCACCGTCATTACTGTGAAAAGTTATTGAAATAAAAATCAGTCAACTAGTAATGGCTGACATCATCCAATCTTCACATTTTCCCTCATGTGGCTGTTAGTGTTCATAACAACTCCAGGCTCTAGTGTACACAACCAGTTTCCAGAACATTCCCTTAATAGTCAACATGGAGAAAGCTAAAGGGAGAAAAATACCAGACTGCCAGGTAAAACTAAAAACAAACAAAACAAAATACATGGAAGTGGAAGTTCTCTCCTTCCCTAAGACAGAAGGAGAGCAGTGTTTAAGGATCTACACCTACGAGAAAACTCTAGCTTTATACTGTACAACTGAGGTATTAGTGATGTCAGATGAAAACCAAGTGGAAAAGCAAAACAAACTCCAAATACCTTTTTCATGTAAGGTTTTCTTGGTTGCTTGGCGGTGGCAGGAAGTGTCTTCTGTATCATGATCAGATTTTGAAGGCGAAGAGGGTGAAGTGTCTCCCGAGACGGAGGACAAAGTGTCCCTTTCTGGCAGCCGTAATCCTTCTTGAGACTCAGTGACGTGGTGCGATGAGAAGGCCCCATGGCTAGCCACAGGGGTGAGGAGTGCGACACCAGAATCTGATTCTGGAGAAGGAACTCTCCAACCCTTGGGCAGAAGCGATTTGGCAATGTTCGGGGTCAGAGAGACTGAAGGCTGTTGGGCTAAGAGGTCACACAGCAAGTTATGGCAGTGAGATTGGTGCTGTGGGACACCTTTACTCAGGAAGAGGAGCCTTTGGATGTTGGCTTATTTCTGAGGATGCACAGCTCAGGACTACTCACCAATAATCAATGCAGCTCTCACAGCCGCCTAAGCACGTACAAACAATTACTTGAATGGCCATTATTTCCCACGAGATCAAGACATACAGCTGATTATCAAAGGTACCATCAAGAAATATAGTAATATGGATAATGCTTTTGGCTATGATACTGAATGAATAGAGGAAAGAATTTAATGACAAATATATAGCAAACTGAATATAAATTCAGGAAACAAAGACATAAACCACTGTAGTTCTTTCCAAGGAGGGAGCAAACTCTATTAGTAAAATAGTCATCACGTTTACTACTCGTCTGATAACCAGGAGGAGTGCTCACCTTCCGTTCCAGGCTGTCCTCCCCATCCGTAGAGCTGACACTGTCGTAGAGCCGTGTCCTTGTGGGTCTCTGGCGCCTGTTCTTCACAGAGAGCTGGGCCCGAGTTTTCAGTGCTTTTGAATCCAGGCGCTCTGTCTCTGGGACTGCTTCATTCAAGTCTAGGAATATTGCAAAATAATCTGTGAGAGAAGATGTTGGAGACGATTGGCAGAGACCACAGACACTGAACTCCAATCACTGGTTATCAATGACCAGAGGGACAGGTGACAATTTTTGCAGCCTGTCTAATGTTTCATAGGTGACACCAAAAATCCATCACCCCGAGAACATAAGGCCTTTCTCCAACATAACTAAAAAGCAGAGGTTTGCAATTACTTATGTACACACACATGTTGTGGAATGATAAGTTATAGGAGACCTTAGAAACTCCATGAAGGTTAGTTGCCAAGGTCAAGTGTGGGTAACAGGTGACCTTGACTACAAAAACGCACTAAGAGGCCATACAACTTCATTCTTGATAGTGTCTGAATATCTAATTTGGTCCCCTTTGAACTCTATTGGAAAAAAAAACTAGGACAGAATGTCTTTAATGTGAGCAAATTTAGGATAAGTAAATCTGTTTCCTGGCTACATAAACAGATAAACAATTGAACTACCCAGTGTATAACTCCTGGCACTATGAAGAGAGAAGGAGAAAGATTACATCTTCTGAAATTAGTTTCTAGTTACATTCAAAGCTGTTGTTGATGACTCTGTCTCATTTCTTTCCCTGAATGCTTTCTCTTCTCACCACAAACTATATTAGTTTTCCATAGAAAAATGTTTGCATTTTAAGAACTTCATGAGAAGAAGCTGGAGAGATGCCTCAGTGGTGACAAGCTCTTGCTGCTCTCACAGAGGTGCCTGGTTCAGTTCCTAGCACGCACATGACATCTCACAATCATATGGAACTCCAGTTCCAGGAGGTCTGATGCCCTCTGCTTGCCACTCGAGACATCAGGCACACATCTGATGCACATGCAGACATTCAGGCAAAACATACACATAGTTAAAAGAATAATCTAAAAATAAAATACAAAGACAAAGAGAGAAGGAGAGATGGAAGAGACCAAGCCAAACAAACAAACAAACAAAACCAATAGTAGCAGCTGTTGGGGATGACAAAGCTTGACTGTCATTTCTGCGCTTGGAGGCCAAGCTACAAAAGCCACGCTGAATCCAAGGTTGACATGGGCGAGTCTGTCAGAAAATCCTAAACCCAATACAGGATGAGAAAGGAGACAAGGACTAATAAAGCTCTACTAAGCTTTCCTGTGATCTTCTCTAACTGCTTCTTAACAGTTTAATCTTGTTAAGTGCATGCGGGGGAAGAGAATCCACCTATTGTGTTAGTAGTATATGAGTACTGATTAGAAAATAAGTATTCATTTGAAGTGGAGTGACTCTTTACATAGATATACGTGATCATTTACTGTAAATCAAATAGTTTGATGATTAATCCCATCTCATCTTTTCAGGATAGCAGTCATTAAACAAAGTCACTTTGAAGAAATTAATTAAGTGACCCTGAATTTAAATTATTAAAATAAGCAAATAACTGTTATATACTTTAACTAACTGAAAAGAATTTCCTATGAGAATCAGTATTCTGAGAAATTCCTTTTCACAGCATTATCTTAAAGTATAATAAAATATAAACATTAAAGCATCTCAGGTGCTTTCTCTCTTACTTATAAAACTGAGCACTTGGCATATAGTTCTAATAAACAAAATTCAATATACGTTTGTCCAGGAGATACATTGCTGAATGACAATATTTACAGAAGGGCTGTACTATACTATACTATCTTATACTAGAGTGAAGAATGAACACTGGGAGAAGCCAGGCCACTCAGGTGAATATAGAGAATAACTAGATATTTTCTAATTAGTAGTCTCTTTACTTTTCACATGCCAATGGAGGGAAAAAAGTCGCCTTCATCACTTTAATTTCCTCCCTCCAATAAAATCTATATTTGCAGCTTCCCATTAAGAAGAGTTCATTAGTTGTGATATGGGGGGGAGAAAGTCAACCTTACAATCTTTGTTTACAAATAAAAATGCAGCACACCATACAGATGAAAGCAATAATACAATAAAAAACCCCACAGTTTATGCACGTCTTCCATCTTCTCTGTCTTGAAGTTGGATTGCATCCTCTGTAATTCAAAGCACTGTCACATGTTCTACCTTGTAGGTTCCTTATTATAGACCCATGAGACAACAAGCAAGCAGGCTGTGTCCTCTCCTGAAGTCCGGAAACTTGGAGTAGCTTGCCCTCCCCTACACAACTAGCTGATGAACTGCTGTCATTACTCCAGGGCTCTGACTCTCAGGCTACAAGCTATCCACTCCAATTTCGTTCGTGCTGCAAAGTCAATACTGTAAGATTTGAATACCATGGAGATGTACGATGGGGCCAGTCTAGGAAATCAGCTCTCCACCATTTATTCCATGTTTGTTAGAGAATGTGGAAGAGGGAAGGGTTAAGCCACAGTCTCATGACTGGTTGGTTTGGTAACAACTTTGGTTAGTAGATGACAAAGGCACCCTAGGAAGATGTATATCCCACGTGTGTAAATACGGTTCCTCTGGCAGTAGAATCCTGGCTTTTAAAGACAGCACAGCACCCCACCTGCAGGACTGCAGAAGCTTCCCTAATTGCTCATAGTGAGCAAATGAAATGGGGGGCGTTGAGGAGGACTCATCAGCAGGTATAAGACTGTGAAGACAGTAGGGACCGCTAGTCCTGTACCTGCCTAGCGTAGCTGTCAGACAATCGTGAAAGGCAATATGGAACATCGGTTTCAGCATCCCTCTCTCATCAGGTGTAAACAGATTGAGCACACATGCAATTATGTCTAGCAACAATTCACTTGGCTCAAGTCAAAGGCAGCACTTTAACTGCAACCTGAGTGGTCAACAACATACAACGTTTGAGAGTCTGAAAACAAGCGTCAGAGGCACTTTATTGCAGAGATTACAGATTACAAACCAGTAATTTATTTTCCATCCTAAAAAGAGAAATTTTTAAATTGATTTTATTGAGCTGTATATTTTCCCCTGCTACCCCCTTTCTCTCCCCTCCCCTTCAACTCTCTCACAAGATCCCATGCTTACAATTTACTCAGGAGATCTTGTATTTTTCTACTTCCCATGTACATTACATCCACGTATGTCTCTCTTAGGGTCCTCATTGTTGTCTAGGTTCTCTGGGATTCTGAATCATAGGCTGGTTTTTGAGCACATATGATACTTGTCTTTCTGGGTCTAGATTACCTCACTCAATATGATGTTTTCTAGATCATCCATTTGCACTCAAATTTCAAGATTTTTTTTTTTGCTGTGTAGTACTCCACTGTATAAATATACCACATTTTCCTTATCCATTTTTTTGGTTGAGGGGCTTTTAGGTTGTTTCCAGGTACCAGCTATGACAAACAATGCTGCTATAAGCATAGCTGAACACATGTCCTTGTGGTACGATTGAGCATCCTTTGGGCATATGCCTAAAAGTGGTATCACTGGGTGTTGAGGAAGGTTATTTCCTAATTTTCTGAGAAATCTCCATACTGATATCCAAAGCAGCTGTACCAATTTACACTCCCACCAGCAATGCAGGAGTGTTCCCTTTACCCCA
>JAQHUG010000532.1:265058-290064 GCA_028555095.1 Dicrostonyx torquatus | reverse complement strand
TCAACATCCTAAGCCATCAGAGAAATGCAAATCAAAATGACTCTGAGGTTTTCAAAAGACCTGTAAGAGTGGAGTGGTGCTGAGAACTGTCACACTGATAGCACTTACACAGAAAGAAAACTGTCTCTTGAGAAGATGACAATGGCAGCCAAGAAGGGTCCTTGGAAACAGGAGACACCAGCTGCTGGGTAGCCTTTCTTATCCATTATATGCTATCTTCTTCCACTGTGTGATTTAGGAATCACAGTATTGCACCCGAAAAGAATTTTGGGGTTCTTTTCCTTCACACTGAGGCTCAAAGGCAGCTGACCATTTGTCTACTGACTTGTACACATGGGTACTCTGTGAAACAGCCTAGATAGCGCTCAGATGGACAGCCCTATGCTCCTCTTCACATGCAGTCTTGTGACTCTTTTTCTATTTTACTTTATGTTCCATAAAGAAATACATCCCCAGTGTAACTCTGCAAAGTCACAGCAGCATAGCACATCAGGGAGAATGAAACTCTAAGGGATTTTATTTGGCTCTGTATATATCCCAGGAATAAAGTTCTTACCCTAAAGAATGAGCTGTCATTTTAGGTGGTGGCAGCGAGGCAGGGGGAAACCACCTGGCTCAGTCTCTAAGCTATGTGCTGTGACATGGAAAGGATTACCTGGCCATGTTTGTCACTCCTTCCTAAGAGAGCTCCTCATTGCTATGGTAACATGGTTCCTCAGCCCCAGGCCTCAGCACCCCTTTCCTCTTCTTTCTGGTGTATCTTGTTTTGGTGTTCACAAACAGAGGAAAATTGCTTTTTTCTCTCCTGCTCTCTGATGTATTCTTTCCTTCAGATCCTCCAATCTGTGAAGCAGCCTACCACTGACTCCAATGCAGGCAGAAACACAAATGCAGAGCAGTCTTAAACAGATCAACAAATAGAGATGGATGCATTCAGAGAGCCTCCAGGCAGGACCTAACGATGGAACTCGAGTGAGTGGGACACGGCTGTACCTGCAACTTAAGATTACCTTCAATATGGCTTTAAAGTGGATCTTTTAAAATAACTTAATGGACTTAATTATGATTTTAGTAGCTGGTATGAAAACGTAGTATGAAATTAGGATTTTATATAACCTGTAACACGGAGACCCAGTTCCCTACAACACTGCTGTGACTCATTCCATTTTTCTTCACTGTTTTGATGTAAATGGAATGCTGCTGGAGGTTGGACCCAGACAGCAGGGAGAGCAGGAATGGAGCCGCATTAAGAATGGGGTCCACCGTTCACTCAGTTATGCCCTGGGTCCAATCAAAACAGTTCTATCTGGTTTCTGCTTTTGTCAACTGAAATGCTGGGCATAATGAGACACTTGGTGGCATTTTGAAACTTAAATGATATCTGCATATTACTTACAGTGACTGCAAGTTCATAAAAGATGGACCCTTTGGGATTGGGGGCTGGTGCATACTGCATGCAGGTGGTAGATTTAAGCATCCCAGAGAGCCAGTGTGAGATAATCAGTGTGAGAAGAGACCTACAGTTCCAATCCAGAATGAACTGCTATGCCATAAAACTGGATAGTTTACCCAGCCTCTCAGAGCTCCCTGAGGATCCTCAACAGCAAAATGGGAACGATAATGACATAATATAATCACCACATTGTTATGAAGATTAAATGCATTAACAGACCTCAAAACGCCTAGAAGAATAAACGCTTCATAGCTATCTTGATTTGCTGATATTGAGCAGACTAGAAAGAATAAATTGAGCTATAGAACATCATGTGCACTCACTTAAAATATTTAGAAACTAGTAACAGACACATTTCCTAATGGCAAAATATGCAACAATGGCATATCAAAACCGAGATGCCATCCTTCGTCCTAGACTACTGGATTAGGAGGTGTGGGTCAGGTAGCACATTAATACTTACAAATGTTCAAGTTTTGTAAACATTTTTTGTGTGTATCCTAAGGCTTTCCATATTTGTGTAGTTAAATTTTATTTAAAAAGAGAAAAAGGCACACTTATTTTCTTTTTCACTTGGAGAACTCTTAATTCCACCCATTTTGGTTAGTTCTGTTCTTTCAGGTGTTGGTATAGACCAGGGAATTTGGGGAAAGTTCCCCAGACTTTCTACCTCCCCCACTAAAATGCTGTTGTTCTTCACATGGTGACACTGCCTTTGCTGACTACCTGATGATATTTCTCCAGAAGGCCCTATACAGCCCCCATTCTAGCCACTCCTTAAAAAAAAAGCATTGTATGGGGAGGGGTACTGAATCAAACATGATACTCAGAGGTATGGTTCTATTGGTCCTTTTGTTTAGAGACCTACTCACAGGAAACTTCCCCCCTTAGTTCTGTTTTTTCGTTTTGGAGTATTTCAGTAAATAAAATAATTTATATTTATATTATAAAAGTTTTTATTAATAAAAACTATATAAATTATTTATATTTAAATATAAAGATATATATATATATAATTTTGTAGGTAGCTGAAAATTATAGTGAATCTTGTCACTTATAAAAAAGATTATCTCTACTTTTTAATCTTTTCACTGGGTTAAATTTACTGTTGTAAGAACTATAGTTTATTTGCTAATTGCTGAAACAAGATGTCTGGATTTCTTTTCATCCATACCTGCAACTACA
The DNA here is from genome assembly GCA_028555095.1 of Dicrostonyx torquatus. Classification (NCBI taxonomy): domain Eukaryota; kingdom Metazoa; phylum Chordata; class Mammalia; order Rodentia; family Cricetidae; genus Dicrostonyx; species Dicrostonyx torquatus. The sequence continues at coordinate 287,426 of JAQHUG010000532.1, read as the reverse complement.
ATTTCAAAGGACTTGGAAATGCAATTTAGTTATTTGTGTTAGTGCAGTGCTTTCTGGGTGTGGTTCAAAGCTGATTTAAGACGAGGCTCTGAGCTTATAATTGGCAGACAGAAAATTTGAGACTATAAAAAATGAAGTATTTAGCTTTAGATTCTAGGGAAATTCATGGACATACTTAAGGATCCTTTCACTATGACCAGTCTATCTTTTTTGATAGAACAGACATTTGGCACAGCCTAAAAGCACATGCTGTCAACAGACATCTTTGCCGAGGACTCAGTTCTGCCTGTGAGTGAGCTCTAGGGAGAAGGGATACTTTAATAGCTTCCTTGATAAGTAAGAAGGAATTCAGTACCTAAGGATTCAGTAGAAAGTAAAGCCTGTTACCTTAGATGGACACTGTCTACCTAAATGGAGAATTACTGTTCAATTGTAGGAAGACATGGCTATTGGCAGCGTTAGAAAATCTGAAGTTACAGCCAGGTGAGTGGTGGTGCCTGCCTTTAACCCTGGCACTTGGCAGGCAAACCTGGTCTACTGTGAGAGTTCCAGAACTGCCAGGGCTACACAGAGAAACCTGTGTATCCAAAAAGGAAAGAAAAGCAAAGGAAGGAAGGAAGGAAGGAAGGAAGGAAGGAGGGAGGGAAGGGAGGGAAAGAACGAACGAAGGAAGAAAGTGGGTGGTTTTTTTTTTTTTGGTGGGGGTGAGGGTTTTGTTTGCTTTTCTGGTGTTTAAAAGCCACTTAGGATCATTAAAACATAACAAAAAAACAACATCAAGACAACAACAACAAAAAACAAACAAACTCATAAGCAGCAGAATTTTCAGTGTGCAATTATAGAAACATGCCAATGTTTCTATAATTATTTTCCATACATATTGGGCATACTTACTGTACTAATTATGCAAACGATTTAACAGCTATCTTTAAGAAGAACTCAGCCATAACTTGTGGTTAGTATCCTACTAAACAGGGCCATGATATTGTATTACTGAACCAATACAATACAGCTGCGGTGTTTTTCCGTACCATACCTAGAGGCGAATTTGCTGGTCATAACTAGAGACAGCGGTTGTGTTTCAGTCGCTATGTATCTGAGGAAAGTACTCAGCTGTTACTTAGGACCCCCTCCAACCCTGCAGTTGAGCAGAACCAAGGGCAACAGATGGTTCATCCTCAGATCCCCTAGTATCTTCCTATTCTCAGATCCCCACTATAATGTCACAGTCCAACACCCACTAGACCACATGCCTAAACAGAAGAACGATTTGGAATATACCTTCCTTGTTCAGTTCCCTCAGAGGATTAGCCAAATTTAGGTTAAAATGATCTTTACTTTTCCTTTTAAAAGATCATAATCAATCCTGTAGTCAGACAAAATTGAAAATCCAAAGCAAAATATTATGAGTTTCACTACTTTTTTTTCTAAAATGAGCAGAAAATTACTAAAAGCACATTCTAGCTTTTCATTCTAATAAGCCAGTTTTTGTATGCTCTCACACCAATGTCCATCTTGATGAAGCTGACAGGTTTGGAGAGGGGTCTGGAGACTTCCATGAGCTTATGAAGAAAAAGTGAGAAATGTGAACCAAAACAAGCCCCAATCACAACTCCACATCTCCCTTTGGGTGTCTCTGCAGCCTGTCATGGCTCAGCTGCAGACAGGTTCAAAACTTCCACCAGCCTCACTAGGCAATTTTGGTGCTTGTGTTTGTGAGGAAGTGGGCTACTTTTTACTCTAATTGTTTGCCAGAAAAAAAGTCAATAAATATTGATTTCTCATTCATTTGGCTTGTTCATTAAGAATTTCCATAGTGATTTACCAGGAGTGTTCACTCTCTAATTAGTGAGAATCAATAGCATTGCAGTCAAACTATCTGTTGAACAGTGAAGAAGATTAAAAATAATTCAAGATAAACAACAATTATAAAATTTACCAGATTATTAAATTTATTTATACATGACTAAGGAAAGCTTGATTCTATTCCAGAATTAGTCCTTCCCCACGTTTGAGAGAAACAGTGAGACAACGGAGAACAACTATTCATTGCCATACATCTAGTGTTCTTATGAGGCATTCTGTTCAAATTGTTTATTAGATGCATTTGTTAACTTACGTACTTGTGTGTACATGCCAGGGTTAGTGTGAAAACCAGAGGACAACTTGTAGGCGTTAGTCCTCTCCTTCCACCATGTGTATCCTAGGAACCAAACTCACCTTGTCAGGTGGTAGCAAGCACCCTTTTTGGCTTAGCTATCATGTTGGATATTATATGGAGACATTCTTCATAAAGAAGAACAAGTGTTCATTTTAATGACTTCCCACTTAATGAATTCCATTTGTAATTATATCTTCAACTTTAGTTTAAAATTCTTACCTCCTGTGCTGAAAGTGAATACTTACTACACTCTCAAGCTCTACCAGGGTATAAAATAGATGTTACAGTGAAGATGTGATTGGTATCAAAGGCCCAGGTATCTGAAGAGATAATTAAACAAGGGCCAAGAGAAAAGGGGTGGGGAAGTGAAGAAACATTTCTCAGGAGTCCAGTGATCTTAGGAACCTCCTTATTATTTGAAGTGTTTGCTAATAGGATCCTTCCCTCTCACTAAATCTTAAACTCATGTTAAGTCTGAGTGAGTGAGAGAGTGTGTGTGTGTGTGTGTGTGTGTGTGTGTGTGTGTGTGGCCTTTCTCCTTTTTAGTTTCTAGTTATGGGGTTGTTTAAAAGAAAATGGTCCCCAAAGGGAGTGGCACCATTAGGAGGTATGGCCTTGATGGAGGAAGTGTTTTATTGTGGGAGTGGACTTTGAGGTCTCTCTTCCTCAATCTTCCCTCAGTGTGGCAGTCAGTCAACGTCCTGTTGCCTGAGAGATGTAGCACTCTAGTCCCCAGCACATCTGCCTGCACTCTGCCATGCTCTCCATCACGACCGGTAATGGGCTGAACTGAAAGCGAGCCACCCCAATTAAATGTTCTCCTTATAAGAGTTGCTGTGGTCATAATATTTTTGTGACAGTAATATAAACCCTAATTAAGACAATTTATTTTGCTTGAAAAAAAAATCTTCTTTTCCTTTTTTGTTTGCTTGCTTTTTGTTTCCTGCTTTGACACAGTTTCAAGAAAAATTGCTTTAAAAAATTTAATCTAGTACATTCTCTGTTAAATTTTAATAATCCACAGACTTCTGAGTTTTTATGTATTTGATTAAAACAAACAAACAAAACCCCAAAACAGTACAAGGAAAATAATAAGCAGCACCTAGGTAGGGTTTGATTTAATCAAAACAAATTATATTCTTTCATAAGATTCTCAAGCAATGCCTTTTGTTCTATGTTCTGCTTGTTTATGTCACCGGCTTCTTCTGGTACTACCTGCTAGAAACGCTAGGTCAACGATGGAGAGATAAGGGAAGGGTGATTTTAATAAAGCAACACTGAACGCATTTTTAATTTTGTAGAGAATTCCTGATTTCAGCATTTGTTATGCACAGGAGGTTTGATGAAGACTTTTGTTACTCTCACGATATCAAGTTAAGGAAGTTCCTTCATAGTTCTAACTGGATAAAACTTATTATAGGTAGATATTATTAACTGTCCATCTTCATTCACTGAAATGACTATATTAAGTTTTCTTTTTGCTAATAGGTGAAATATGAGATCTTATCTTTCTTAATGTTAAACCAACTTTTGTGTTCTTTGCACAGACTTCCTGTGGTCATGATACATCATATTTTAAGTTATAGTTCTGGATTTGGCTTGCTAATATTTAATGTGGGATATTTAAAGTTTTTAGATCAACTGGATTTTCAAGGTCTGAGCCTTAAGATCATTCCTGGATCTGCTGCTTTCCTTTTGTAGGAGATCTTCTAGAAAAAACTGAAGGGTCATTGGTAGAAAAATATCTACATTTTTGCTTGCCTGAGATATAATTTTTTCTTATTTTGTATTTTTCCCTTTTTCTCTTCAGATGTGTATATGTTGGACTTAAGTTCTACACCTATCTCTTTCTCATGTTCGATTCCATTCATCCCACAAATTATTTTTGTTAAATATTTGCCATTCTTTCTGCCCAGTAAACTACGTTTCCCCTCATAAGTCTCTGCCACTTAAACAGATACTCGGTGCTCACATGACTTTCAATAAGATGGCACTTTTCCTTATCCCTTTCATTGTGGCAACAATCATTTGCCTGAATAGGTGCCTCCTTCTTATGCATCCCAGGCTTTCTGTCAGTACTCAGGATAGACATTTTGAATTTCAGGGACTTTTCAAGGAAAAGTATCAGAAGTAAGTTAATCCTCATATTCTAATGATAAGGCAACATGGTAGCTCAGCCCCTGATGTCCCCGCCATCCCAGAGTTGAGGAAGCAGGGTAGAGACCTCATGCAGACCAGTGTCAATGAGGTACTGAGCAAAGATAGTATGGAAAAAAAAATCACCATTTCTACAGACGGAAAGTAACATTTGACAATTACACCGTGTAAAACAGGTGATTTGAGATGTGCTAACTATTGATGAAAAATTATTCAATTGTTTTCTATAATTATGGGGAGAATAAAAAATTAGAATATATTAAAGAATGAATTTGTTTGCTCTGACCGGCCTGGAACTTGCTATGTAGACTACACTGGCACGGAACTCAAAAGGCCTCACTCCTGCTCTCTGGGTACTGGGGTTAAAGTGCTGCGCCACACACCTAGCCTTGAACCAAAATTTTAATAAAATACCTGCCTTGGTTGTTTTATTTCTGACAAGGATACATTGAAATAGTGCTAAAAGGTAATTTAAGTGTGGTAAATTTTTGTAAGGTTTGAAAATTAGTTTCATTCCTCAAAAACGCCTGGAATTCCAATATTGAGTGTTTACTAACTACCCAGAGCTTGGCAGGAAGCTCCGTCCTAGAACATGGGTCAGTGGGGAGGAATGGGTGTTTCCAGCCCTCTCCTGCTGCCTCTCCTCGCCTTCCCGCTCTTTCATTATTTTGTTCTGAAACAGTTTATCACTGACCTACTTCAAGAGCGGCCTCAAGTCCAAAACACCTTTTAATCCTCCAGATGGGAAGCATATGAGAACTGGACAGTCCTGAGAGACCGCATGATAACCCGGCACCTAATGAGCAGACACCATGATGGTGGCCACAAGCTTTGTACTTTGTGGTACAGGAAGTCGCAAAGGTCTTCCAGTACTGAATGGGCTGTGTTTGGTCTGCAGCTGTCCTCCCTAAATCTCTAAGTCTTTGGTGTTCCCTAGGAACAGAAGCAAAAATCAATTTAGAAAAGTAATTTCCAGAACGTTCCACCTAGCTACTAGCCAAGCCACTTAAGTCTATGTGCTCAAGTGATTGAAATCCAAGATCTGCCATTGGCTGTCTTTGACTGAAAAACTGGAAGAGCATGGCTTGATATGTCTACTGCTAGTCTGCAGTGACGACTCCACCTTGACAGAAGCAGGGTCGCGTTCAGGAAGAACTAGCAGTCACCACATCTCACTGTGAACCGACAGTGTTGCTAGGGAAACTGGTAATTACGTAGCAAAATGGAGGGTGCAGCACAGAAAAAGAGTTCAGAAGAAATGTAAGGTTTTGATCCAAATCAGCATGTTAATAGCACAGTTTGCTGATCTTCTGTAGTCATATAATTTAATAAATGCCATTAATGATATGTTTGACAAGATACTGATTTCTAAACTGAAGGAATGAGTAACGGGGAAGTCTACTGGTTACTGGTCATACCTGAGTATACCACAGCACGATCCGGTATTTACAGTAAACTACAATTAAACTTTAGACACCCATAAAGGTTAAAAACCTACATCGGCTTGGTTTCTGTGCCTTCTCTTTTGACTTCAATTTCAGGGATAAAAACTGTAGCCGCATTTGCTAACAGCATGACTTACCCGGGCAGAATAGCCACATGGTGCCAAGCAACGTTGGCAGGCTGGAGAGGAAAGAGTTGTCACCACTTTTATATTTCACACAGTAAGGCCAATGCAGAGCAGTTGGGGACCCTCCTGACACACAGCCCTCGATGGGATGGTGTACCCTCAAGGCTCCTCCCTGGCCACTGCTTGAGGCAGTACTTATAAATGATCCCTTACCTAGGGACAGCCCAGCACAAAGGCATAAACCTAGGGAGTGTATTCAAATCTTTAAACACTGACTTCATCAAAATGAACATTTTTCAGTTCTTTGTACTTTTAATGATTAAGAAACTACTGCTGAAGTTAACGCCACAATATAAATAGCTGCTTATTAGAAACATCTCTCTGGAAACATCTGTGTGGTAGAAGTGCATGTTTGTGCGCATGTGTAGACGCGCCAACGAGTGTTTGTCTCAGTGTGGACACGTGTATGTTGAGCTCAGCTATCATTCCTCAAGAAACATTATTTTAGTTCACATTATTTTACTTTATTATTAATCTTATTTTATTTTAGAAGAGGTCTCTCAGTGAACCTGGAGTTTTGATTCAGTTAGGCTGGCTGACGACAAGCCCCAGAGACATGAATTCTTATCTCTTGCTCCTTGTCCTAGAACTAGGATCACAGATGTACACACTGCACACGGCTGTGGATCTGAGTTCAGATTCTTACACTTGTGTGGTGAACACTTTACCAACTGAGCCATCTTCCCAGCCCTGAAAATATTTTAATAGGAGAGAAAGATCACCAAAAGACGAAACAGCTCCTAACAGAGTTTTGCTGCAAGTCAGGCTAGTGAGTTGCCAGGTCGTTGTAACAGTGCTCTTGTGTAGAACTCTTGCTATAAATTCACGAAAAACTAAGAAACCAAGTCTCCCAGTCTTCATATTTATGTGTACACAATTTCTTACATTTTTAATGTAAGAATGCACGATTTAGATGAAACACTCATTCATATGGATATACACATAAACTCTACATATAGAATGTGAATTGTGGAACATATAAGTGACATATGGATTGTAGATGTGTCTGATGCTATGTTCTCTTCTTATTTGGTTTTGGGCAAGATGGACCAAGTACAAGTAGGACCCCACATAAAGAAGACAACTGAAGAGAATCTTAGAACAGGTTGCCAGCCCTCTGATGCATGGGCAAGATACTATTCTGTGGATGGGGGCCAGAAGAAATGAACTATTATTTCCAATGCCGTTCAGGAAGGGCATTTATTCCTGACACTTTAAAGATAACACTTGGGTTAGCTTTAGCTGGAACTGTCATTTATGCTGAAGTGGCTATGTTTGCTATGAGCTAAAAAGGACAGGTTCTTATCCTGAGAAGCCTAGCAGGTGGCTTGAGCTTTGGGATCTCCAAGCCAGAAAAAAACCCTCAAGTCCTAATTACTGTGTCAGCACAATGGTGAGGGGAGACCAACCTTGACTCAAGCCGTCCTGACAGGACATCTGCCTGACTTCCGTATTCTCCACGGTGTCTGCTTTGGAGCCTTCACCTGGAGACGTTCTCCTCTCAAAAATGTTGTTGTTGTTGTTTACCTGAGTCCCGCTTTGCTTCAGGAGCCGGAACACTTCAGCCTCTAGATCTCGAATCTAGAAAACAAAAACCCGTTCAATTTGTCACAAATTGAACGCCCAGCATGACTCAGGCAGAGCTGCCTCCTCACGTGGCCGTGAGAACCACTCACCCGTACTTGCAGGCCCTGCACTTCCACCAGGTGAGCCTTTTCCACCTCTTCTAGCTTCTTTCTTTCTACTTCCTGTCTCTTGATGAAGTCGAGCTCTCTTAAAAAGAAAATGATAGGTTTAATTGTAGACAACTTTAATAAGTGTGAACATCCTTATAGCAGCATTCAAGGGCACGGTGAGATAGACACATAGAAAACTATTTAAATAAATGAAACTCAAATAGAGTTAGAAGAAAAGTTTATGGCAACAAAAGAAAAGACATGTTTAATGATTTAATCACAAGTACGGGAAGTATTCTGATTTTCTCGGTATGCTGTTCACCTGGAGTGAGTCCTGACAGGGAGCATGCACACTCGTGTGAACAGGAGTGACTGCACTGACGGCTCCGTGGGCAATTTAATGGTGATAGTTTCCTGTCAGTAGAAGTGATTCTCTATTTCCAATACACAAGGCAACAGATGGAAGTGAATGCTAAGAGCTGTAAAGAGGTCGTTCCAGAGAGAAAACTGTGGGCTCTGGGACACAACGCATTCACACCTCCACGGGTAATCTTGGAAAAGAGGGTACCCCTCCATTCTGAGAGCTTCTGATGGAATATGCAAATCTGGTCATTTCTTATAGATACAGTGTTGTTAGCAAAAAGTTCAAACAATAATGTATTGAGTTTACACTAACAGAGTACTGCTACTTCTTTTAAAAACTCGTTATAGTTATCCTTTTCAACTATTAAAATATTATTTCTAAGACAGGAAAGAAGTATGATGACTGTGACACACATACTTAGCTCCTAAGGCTTGTCACAGAAAACCACGAAAGGTCTGGTATTGCTCTAGTGAGTCAGAAATAACTCATGAAAATCTCTTCGGGCATGCTCTCTAAGATTAAGTCATGGGAGGAAAACAACCACAGCCCAGAAAGGAGCTGCTGAAATTTCCTATGAGGGTGTGGTGAGGGCCTGCCTCATTGCTGTGACCAGAGGACGAGAAATGCAGAGGGTAGGAGGTCCTGCAAGTCAGTGTTTACATGTCTGTAGTCACTGATTCTGAGGACAGACAGCAGCAGCCCCATCCAGACCCCACCTGCTGCTCTGCATGTCCACCAAGCATCCTGCGGGGCTTCAGTTACACTGCCGGTTTCTAAAACAGAGGTGCTTCCAAAATAATCCAGTAAGTGTAAATGTTTTAATAGTTACTATCAAAAACTAAGAAGGAGTCAGATGAAGACACACAAAATATTTTTCCATGAGAAAAAGTTGCTTTCCTAATCTGTGGGAACCCACCCTGCCCTTCACACACCTCAAGCAGTATCAAGCATCGGGGATGTGTCTTCAGACATTCATGGGTTCTAACTGCTATTTGGATCCATAGGGAATGCTTACTTTTGTTGAAAATCCTTGATCAACTTCTTTGCCTTGTTGTATTTCTTTTCCAAGGCCTGATACTGGCTCTGAGTCTCCTTGAGATGCTCATTCACAGTGTGGCACAGCGTCTGTGCCTCGATCCAGTAGGTCTCCAGCTTCAGCATTCTCTCTTTGTTCTCTTCGATATTCTGTTGGAGTTGGTTCTTTTCTAGTTCCCACCTTACTTTCTCATTCTCTGCTGCTTGCAGCTGGAGAGAACAAATGTAAAGGCAAACATAATTTAGGTATGCCTGCAGCAACTGTCGCTCCATTCTGTTTGTGGGTGTGCCCCTAAATAAACAACCGTCTATTTCTCAACTCTGAGCTAGTGTGCGAGGTACGTGTCCTTCTTCAGTCCACACTAGCAGAGTTTGGTGTAAACCAAAGTCTATTGTTCTGCACATCTAGTCATCAAAACAGCCTGGGCTGAGACAATTAACAATTTTTTCCATATCTATAAAGGATAAAATGGAAAACAATCACTTGCTCAGGGTCATCCGTCTGATAAATGATGAAATACAAACTTGATTCCAAGTCCCATGAGCTTTCTTTGAGACCATGTAGCTTGAAGTACTGAAAGCAGGAAAAGATGCCTAGCATCACTGATTTGGTTCAGTGTTTGTCACCTCATTTCCTTTGAGAGCGTGTTAAATAAAATGTTGGACAATAAGTTGAAAATTAACTAAAAAGGAAGTGGGGTGGGGCAAGAGAGGAGGAGAAGCCTACAATGCAGCAGAACTGTGGTTCTCAACCTCCCTAACGTTGCAACCCTTTAATACAGCTCCTCAGGTTGTGGGACTCTCCTAACCATAAAATTATTTTTGTGGTTACTTTATAACCATAATTTTGCTACTTCATGAATCATAATGTACATATTTGCATTTCCTGATGGTCTTAGAAGACCCCGTGAATGGGTCATCCCGAGACCCATAGGTTGAGAACCACTGCACTAATGGTTAAAATGGGACTTGGTCATTTGGCTTACATTTGAATTAGAGCCTGGGTTAGCGTCTACACAGTGCCCCTCTGCTCACAACGTTCAGCATCCCTGCAACACTTCTTGGGCTTCACGACCATCTGGTAAGCTTCAGCTGCTCCTCCTGTTTCCAGCCCTTTAGATGATGCTAGTAGGTTCCTGATTTCAGTTGACACAAACACAGTCTGTCCCTCGACATATTACAGGGAATGTTAAAAATATCTAGGTCTTTATAAACCTTAATTTACACCAAGCATAAAAGACAAGGATGAGTAAGGATATAAATGGTTGTCTGAGGAATCTAAGTCTCTGCGATGGGTTGGAAGATTTTCTGTGTTGTTATTGTCTCTAGGTATTCGTAGGAAGATGGAGTGCAGTTTTCTCTAGGTCTCTAGGCTGAATTCGAGTGCAAGAAAGATGAAACCCGGCTGGCTTTGATGTTGACACATGTTCAGATGAGGCTTATAGGGCACTGACGACAGCCACCTGCCCTTAGAGTTGCTGCTCTGTCTACCTTCTGTGCCTTCTTTAAACTTATGAGTATCCAAAATGAAGACATTCTGAAAGTATATGGCATTAAACATATGGAATACACACTCACACGAATATATATGTTTATATATCATGGGTATAGTTTTTTGAAAACTTTTTTACTAAATACATTTGGACAAGCGGTTACAAAGTAAAAAGTACTTTGAAATGAGGAAATCTATTTAACATGGACAAGAATCACAATTACATATTTTCAAGTGTGGATATCATATACCAATCTAGGAAGAAAAATATAAAATAGTAATTTGCAGTCTTTTCTAAATTAAATCTTCATAGTCAAATGCCTAAGTCTGTCTATGAAAGCATTTGTAAACACAGGGCCCCCTTTCCCTGTTTGTAGCCAACAGCTGAAGAGGACCTGCTTTTCATCATCAGGAAGCCGCTCTCGGGTCAGAAGGACTAGGGGTCACTGCATCTGCAATGAAGAAACATGCACAGCAGCTGTTTGTGTGCCAGCTACTGACTCAGAGCGTAGAGTCACAGTGCGGAGCTGGCACCATGAAGGATACACAAGGATGCTTTCAACTACAGAGTTTCAGAGCATATTAGTCAAGAATGCCGTTTAACCAAAGGGGCCCGGCTAAGTCATCCCCTCTAAAACACACGGGAATCCAAAACAAGCGTTTACTGGGAATGAGAAAACAGATCAATAGTCATGGGGGATAATTTTTATCTTAATTTAAAAGAGATCATGGAAGCAATACAGAATAGTTTGAAAGAAACTGAAAAATATTTTTAAATTTCTGAAAATGTACATTTGTTAGAGCTAAACACAATAGCTAGAACTGTATCTTGTACAAGAATTTTACAGTTTTCTTTGATGTCTTATTTCATATAGATTAAAAATATAGTCTTTTTATCAGTACTTTTTTCTCTTTAACAAATTTAAATAATGCAAGCTAAGTATGTCTCAAGATTTCCAGTCATTCCTGGATCTAAATCAATTACACAGTGTCATAAAGTGAGTTTATAATATTTAATTCTTAGACATGGGAAGTTTTTTGTAAAAAGCAATTAGTGTACCACATTGAAACAATACATTTCTTCTATGTATTAGCTAAAAATAAATCAATCTATTTATTATAAGGTAAGTGATATAAATGATAATTTATATACCAGCTTGTATTAAAAATTAGTACATATTTCAGATGCTTGAGCCATTAAAAATATTATTTTTGAAGAAATTTCAGAGAGAATATAGGTAAGAATGAATCTATTTAAGATATGAAGTGCTATGTGGCTTTCTCTGGGGTGTGTGCAGTGTGCTTGTTCTCCCGGAAGTTCTTTCTGTCAGTGTAGTCAATGGTGGAAATAAACCTCTCATGTGAGTGCGCTCTCAGTGCACAGGAGCACACCCGTATGTCCTGGGCTTCAAATTCCTCCAGTATCTAGAACTCAAAGAGCACAATTCAAACACCACGGAGCGGTGCTTACCTTCGTCTTCAATTTTTGAATCTCTGCTTCTGTAACTGCATGTTTGATTTGCAACTGAAAATTGAAAAGAAAAAAATCTCAACTAAGAGTGTTTCTATATTTTTAAAGACTCAGCAGCGAGAAAAATACCGTTTGACACAAGAAAAGCCTAGGGACCTGCTGCAATGTAGCAGGCTCTAAATTACAATGTCTTGCGTGTAAAATGACTCACTTGGTGCACACTAATTAAACACAGGGTTTATGGCTCGCAGTCCATAACATCTGATTAAGTTACCAGTTTAACTGTTCACAGGCCAAAGAAAACCCATTTCTTGAACTCTGTGGCTCTTCCTTTATGATCTGAGCATCCCGGAGCTATTTCTTGCTGAAGCTGGCCCAGTGAATGGCTTGAGCCAGTCAAAAGGCCTGGCACAGCGTGAAGATGCAGTCCCACATCTTGCGGAAAGATGGCGCTGTGGTTCTGTGAGTCTCTCCCACATTCCGCAGAGTGGCTCTGCTGCAGAGGAAGGAGGGACGCAGTGGCTCTGAGAAATCTCCTGGTTTGTTTTTCCTCCTCCTTCTTTCCAATAGCAGGAAAGGTACAGATTCAGATTTATGCCCTCCAAAATATCTACCTGTATGAAGACTCCAATCTCAAAGGGCATTTTCTACAACATACTAGTCGCCTTTGCCATTTGTTCGCTTTGCTTCCCCTCCCCCACGCGGTTTTCTTTGTAAGAAGGGGTTTTCAATGCGTCATTCATTTCTTAAGGGCTAAACGCCCTCCCTGAACTTAAGGAAAACAGTTTTTGGCTCACGATTTGTTCTCTGAAGTCCCTGGGAAAGGATGCTTTTGAAATTCCCAGTTCTTCCCGTTTTAGAGGTTAAAACAGGCACCTTCATCATTTGTATTTTGCCAGCTAGAGAGTCTGGGAGGGGTCACTCTGCAACTAAATCCACGCACATTTCTGCCACACTAACAAATGCCTGTACACCCTATGTGGAACCCTGTTTTTTTTTTGGTCCAGAGTACTTGAGAATTAGAACTGTCCAGGAAGGACTGTAATCTTATGCCTATTATTACAGCCAAGTAAATTTAATGCATTTTACCAGTCAGCCAAGGAATAGCTGAAGGAAGGGCCTTGAATTACAATGGGAAGTAAACTTTGCCACCCACAGCACCTCCTAAATGGCTCCTCTATGGGTCTGCAGCATGTATGTCTTTGGATTTACTGACCTGCTGGGGACACATAGAAGGGAGAATAAGGGAAGGAAGGAAGAATCAAAAAAGGTTGGGCTAAACAGTCATCGTCCCACTGACGACAGTCAGAGCCTGGAACTGCCAGGCTCGGGGCACCAAGGTTCTCCTCAGACCTTTGTCAGCCCTGCTAAGGACAATGCCACCAGCCCAGCTGTGGAGGGTGACCCCAACACTTTTAAAATGGACAGAAGACTTCCATGGCTTAATTCCACCCTTTCTGAACTGAGATGGCCAGAGCTCTGTGTCTCTTGATTTCATACCATTGGCCTAGTGGTCTGACTCACTTAGCTGCCCTTAGCAGATGCCAGGGTGTGAGGGTACCTGGGAAGAAAACTACACCAACCTAATGTTCGCAGTGACAATGCTGGCGGAGGCCATTTCTTCTCCCCAGAGATCCTGGTCTAGATAGGCCTCCCAGATGCTGACAATGCTGGGAAACCCAGGCTCAATACCCAGAGGATCCGCCTTCTAACCATGAGCCCACAGTGAGCACAATGACCTAGAGTCTTCATGCTCACAATTTGGGGAAACTGAGGTTCAGAGAAAACAATCAACCTGTCTAGTTGAAAAAGAAATCAAAGCTAAATTAGTCTGGGGTTTGATCTTGTGGCATTTCTCTTAAAAACTAAAGATGAACTTTATAATCATCTATGCAGGAGGGGCTCTATGTAAGATGCTGTCCTCTCTCCAATAAAGTCATGCTAACCTCTCCTGCCAATAAGAACTAATGTCACAGAAGCTCAGAAGTGTTTAGACATTGACAATATTCTTTATACACAGCATGGAGACAGATACAGAACTACAAGGAATTATATTGAGAGATATTACACTGCTCAACAGTAAATCAAATTTACATGCCTGGATGACTTTTTTCCATCTATTATTGACTCTTTGCTGTTTAAAACATATTAATATGAGAAGCTAGGTGGCTCAAATTCATCATGATGTGCAACAGGAGTACTGTGTAACCTCTCACCTGCACTCTTCTCCCATGTGAAACACACTTCCTCATAAGTGATTACCATTCTTATCGGGACACTAAAGGAGATAATCCATGTAAGGCAGTCAGAGCACAGTGGCCGAGTAAGAGTTATCAATACAGTCATCTGGGACCAGGGAGAATCATCTAAATCACTTCCCACTTACCCGCCTCAAATGACCCCTGCAATCCAATACTAAGACAGCAGAGGCAGGAGGATTGTTGCAAGTTCAAGGCCAGTCTGGTCCATATAGCCAGTTCAAGGTCAACAGAAACATCACAATGACATCAAAAAAAGAGACAAAAGGCATTAACTGGCACATACAAAGTCACTCCTGAAAGAATCCCTGGCTCTAGCCAAAGGTCAGCTCTGCAGTGGACACTGTATTATGGGTAAGTGCCAGACACCATTTTCTTGATGATGAACTCAATGGAGTGAAGGCATATGGCTTTCCTCGTTGTGGGACTTTGGACTTCTTGGCTCATTACCACTTGTGACCTCTGTCAGTTTCTTATCTACACCTCAGTTTTCCAAATGACAAATGAGGAGAGCTCCCACCCTCACCCACATACTTCCACATTGGGCAGCTACTGGGGAAAAAAAAATGAGCCAGCTATATTTGCAATGATCAGAGTTCAGAAATTCAAATCACAGGCACCTTCTCCTAATGGAGTACATACTGAGTCAGTATCTCAAACTGTGGACGAACCTAAGGGAAATAGGAAGTAGCCCACACTACTTCCTGATGTGCAGTGCCCTTCTGTGTATGTGTTGCCTTTATTGGATAATGAATAAAGCTGCTGCAGCCAATGGCTTAGCAGAGTAAAGCCAGGTGGAAAATCCAAGCAGAGAAACAGAGGAAAAGAAGGAGTTAGGCAGATGCCAGCCAGCTGCTGAGAAACGAGACATGTAGAAAATGGTGTACTGCTACGGCCATGTGGCAATACCTAGACTGATGGAAACGTGTTCATTGTAGACGTAGCAGCCAGCTAGAAATATACCTGAGTCATCAGCCAAACAGTATTGTAATTAATAAAGTGAGTTTTTATTTGGGCATGAGCAGCTGGGAAACAAAAGTACAGTTTCTGTTTATAGGTCTCCAGTTAGCTTGATGTTCTAGTCTCACCAAACAGGTAAGAGAAGAGGGCTAAGCCAATGAGGTGCCAACAACCAGGGAGAGCTTAGTGTTAGGAAAACTAGTAAGTTCTTCAGATACAGAATGAAACATGCAAATCTGGACGTCATAAGATAAACAATAACTCTACTGTAAGGTTTCCTCGTTGACATAGGCCTGAAAGTACAGATACGCAGTTATTTTAATCCTGGAAGCAATGCACCTTTCAAGGAATTACATATCCATCACTATTAATAAAAAAGTCATTAAAATAAACAAGTTGAACCTTTTCAGTTTACACAGTAAAATACTGTACAAAAGACTTTAAATAGGACGGCTAATAGTTGCCAAAGTCACAATTGTGCTAATAGGGGATATTTTGGCCTTTTTTTTTTTACATTACTGCTCTTCTTCCGGCCCCCCCCCAATATACCACAAATGGCTGTGGGAGTGAGGCAGTCAGGTCCTGTCAAATCAGGTGAGAAAGCCACTTAGTAATGTCACTCTGCATCCTGGAGCTTCCCTGGGACTACAACTCCAAGCCTGGCTTCCCTACTTCCACCCAGCAGTTTGCCTTGCTTGTTTCCTCAACGTATGCATTTCTCATTCAATCCTTATAAAAATCTCAAGGTGCCCTAGATGGGAAACCGTGCCTCTGACTGGGCGGTCTCTGTGGATCCTAACACAGAGTGTGCACTGATAATGCTGCCAGCATCTGGTGGTATCAATAAAACGCGGGGAACTGAGCAGTGGCTCAGTGGCCGAAGTGCCATGCAAGGATGAGGACCTGAGTGAGGCCCGCAGCAGCTGTTCTATGTGCATCTGCCAGGGACTCCGGAGTGGAAACAGGAGGATCCGGGGATTTCTAGCCAAATTAGCCCAGATCAAGCAATAAGGGGCAGTCACAGAGAAAGGCATCCATTGTTGACCTGACCTCCATATCATTCATGAGTGCGTATCCCAATAGATACAGAGAATCTAGCCTCCATATAGTGCATGAGTGAGCACCCCAATATGCACAGAGAATAAACTTAGAATATGTTCATTAATAAACTAATATTAAGTTAGTGAAACTCTATCCTGGGTACATAGTAATGGAGGCCCCCAGAACACGGCAGTCTCCCCCTGAGGTATCTGTGTGTGACTTCCAGAGCCCACTTGCTCCTGGTTGGATCCATTAGCATTTTCCTCCTATAACTAGGCCAGAGGGTCTTCGTCTTTATCTTTTGTATACGAAATAGCCAAGACTGGCTGGAGACACCTGTTTCACAGGAAAGACCAATGCACTGTGCCAGGAATGAGGGAACTAGGCAAACGCAGCATGACTAGTAGAAGGTTGAGTTTTCTTCCTCTCCATGCTTCTCCAAAAGATTGCAGGCTCATGTCAACTTGTGAGACCAAGTTCTGCCATCTTCTTGTCAGCTGTAGCATGGACACGGCCAGCGTCCACCCTGGGATCTCAGCTGACATAAATGTACAATTCTACACAGAGCAGGAAGCCTCACTTCACATTCTGTAGCTGTACTGCTGCGCGGGGGCTGTTCATTGCTTTCACTAAGATGAACGTGGAGTGTGTGCATCTGTAGTCGATGAGCACCAGAGATGGGCAGCTGAAGGCAGAAAGCGGGTCAGCTCCAACTGCTGCACTTTACTTAGCCGATGCAGGCATGGAAGACACTTTTTGAAGTAAAGAACACTATCCTGTGTTCCTGTGTCTGCTGCAAAGTGTTTAAGAGTGTTCTAGAACTTACTCAGATGAGCCCAACATTCTCTGCTCTCCCTGCACAAGGGTGGCAATGCCTGGTATTTGTACAGAGCTCCATGAGATGGCTTCAGCACTGCACAGATCCTCAGCTCTCAGTTTTGCACTGGACTGAGGTCTGTACTGTCCACAGTGAGGTGGGCTCCAAAGAAGAAGGAACTGGGGCGTTTCTCCTGATATATAATGCTATTAAAATGAAGCAGTGGCAAATCTTTGCCATTTTTTCTCAAGGCTTCATGGTGTCTCTATACCAACAAAAGATTTTATTTTCAGGGAACTACATATGCAAAACAAGCTGGAATTAGCTAGCTGAGCTATAACTCAATGTGTTGGGAAGGACCCTGTAAGGGCAGGGAACAAAGTGCAGGGCGTCTCTCTAACACGGCCACTCTGGGTTGTTTCTCAGAATGTGGGTATAAATGAGGAACATGTTGGTTACATTTGACAGCCAGTTATTCCAGCTCCTTTAAAAACAAACATCTGTTTACTACACAGCTCCCCACTTGCTAATGAAACTTCCATAAAGATAGCTTTATTTATTCTCCAGGGTATTTATAACTTTCTAGCTTATTTTTTCACAGACTTAAAATCAAATACTACACCTTTAGACTGGTTTTCTCTAAAGAGGAAGGCAGATTTGTTCTCACTGGTGCTGGCAATCTTGGCTCTCAAGCAGTGCTGTGGGAGGGCCTCAGTCCTGTTGAGAAAGGACCCACTCTGAAGCAGCCTCTCTGCCTCCCACCTGGGGAGTCAGTCTGAAAAAAACTCTCAGCCCAAATGACAGAGACAAAACAAAACAAAAACTGTTCCCTGACTACAAAGTATGCAGGAACAGGAATTAAATCTATTTAGTGGCTGGAGAGCGCCTTGGAAGTGTTTTGCTTGCTAGCCTACCTCCAGATTTAGTGAAAGACCCTGTCTCAAGGGAACAGCAGGGAGAGTGATACAGCAGGACTCTGGACGTCCTCTGGCTTCCAGTGAACATGTGCATCCGTGCATACATGTGTGTACATACCACGTATACACTCACACACAAGCAAAATAAATCAAAACAAACAAAACCCAAATAAAATCAGGAAAGAAAAATCTTATCTCAACTTAATCTAATAGTGAAAATAAGGTACCAGAAAATGAGCAGGGAGCTACGTCTGATGTCAGGACACTCTCCACTGCTGCCCCTGGCTACTGGAGAACAGGTCTACTTTCCTGCCGGAGAATGCAACCTCGGGCATCTGCCTCACCTCCCTGCTATTGCCCATTTGCTCAGCAGCAGCTGTCTGAGCAGAGGGAGAAGGCAGGAGGTACTGACTTGCTGCACACCAGTAGACACTTTTACGGATGCCCAATATGGTCTGGTTTTTCTTCACTTGCCTTGGAATGAAGCAGTGAGCTTTGTGTTTGCAGTTATAAACTATTCACCCGATGAAATGACTTCAAAGTGAGGGAAAGGACAAGCAACTGCAAACACAATTAAAATCCATGTGTGCATGGGTAGAGTTATCTTAAGATTATTCCTGGAGACACCAGGAGAAGAGAGAGTAAAGAGCAATAAGCAAAACAAAAACATGAAAGAAGCTGACTACTTTATAAGAAAGCAGATCACACAAACAGGGGTGCAGCTGCAAGGGAGTCACAGTTAAAGCCAATCTAATGGCACAAAGTAGATGACAGGACTCTGGGCGCAGACTGTGGAAGGAGGTAAATGAAACCCCACAAAACTAAGACATTCTGATGACTATCTTCAGAAAATTAAACAAAACATACTCCACCAAAACAGAGACATATAGTGGACTTAAACATGAATAAAACAGTGTAAATCTAAATCAATGCTATTGCATTAGAAGGAGGGAGTCTGGCTGGAGCCGAGCAGCAGAGTGCTGGCTGCCCCCAACCCAGTTCTCAGGTAAGGGATAGTAGAAAAAAACAGTGCTACGGTGCCTACTTCTAATAAATTGTGGCAAAAACTAAACATAGGCTGAAGAGAAGAGAAGCACCCAAATCCGGGCTCATCTTACACCTTTTGTTCAAAATGTGCTTAAAGCAAGGAGGTTTTCAGTTAAAAAACCTGGTGAAGAAAATGTCAAGCCTACCCAGTTATCATGGTGTTACAATAATTAGGACATAATTCTTGGTATGAAAAGCTCACAAATTCAAACACCTAATAAATTACTCAGAGACACTCTCTGAGAAATTAAAATTTAAAAAAACCAAAGATTAGGAAATAATACTTTGAAAGGAAAACAGGATGAGCATAATTACTTGTAAATGTGTTCTAAAGCTACTTTAAATATTTAAAAAGTGTAACAAATTTCAATATTTAATTTTCTTAAAATTCAAGATTTTATCAAACATCTTAGTACAGAAAATACAAATGGTATTTTTGAATTGATGAAAAGAGAATATATTTTAAAGCCTTGAAGATAACCTATATTAACAGCCAACAAATATAAAAGAAACATAAAGCATGAAATTATTCAAGTATAGTAAAAAACACCTTGAGTAACTATTATAGTAAGTTCAAACTGAAAAAGTTATCTTAGACATAATCTTAGATACAGAGTCTAACATTGCATATTGCATATTTTTTTAAATTCCAATAAAAGAAAATGTTACAACTGGCTCTGTTAGATGTAGGTACACACTGGATGCTACAGCAAAAGTTGACAAACATCGACATCAAAGTACAGCCTAAAAGAAAAAGGAAATCATTGCATGTGCTTCTAATACAACAGCGAAATGAACAAAAATAACGTGTAGGTATAATTAACTATAAATCATATAAATTACAAGGTTTGAGAAAAATGAATAAGGATTCAGAACACTTAAAATATCAATTTAGTCCCAAACACCCATATTAATCTAAAATGAAAGCATCATCTTTCAAAAAAATTGATTGTAAAAAACAGTATTTGATCACAATGCAATAAAATGATTAATAAAGTTACAGATTCAAAACCATTGTTCCAGTTATGTAAGTAAAAATGAAAACCAAACAGAGAGAGTGGAAATTACAGACTATTTCCGAAGTGAAGCCGGCGAGAGTGCTAACCAAGAGGGAGACAGCAGAAGGCGCAGCACAGAGAGTCGGTTCTAACTGCCTGCCCATTACAACAATAAAGTATGACAACCAATTAAGCACCAGTGGTCAGACGCTGGCACATGGACAAATACACACGCCCCAGGGAAGCAGATGATAGTACTAATGAAATACATACATTGAGGCAGGCATGGCTGAATTAGGTAGGGGGAAACTTTCAGTTGGGTTCCCACAGCAAACTAAGGAAGCTATGTCCTTCCTCTCCTGAAAGCAATTTGGATCTACGTGCTTCAGGCTACCATACATTAATCTAAAGAAAGAAGGAAGAAAGGAAGGAAGAAAAGAAGGAAGGAATGTTGTGAACGAATTCTTAAAAACAGAATACATGGGGGTTCTGATGTTGCCGAGAAATGCCAGCAACCAGGAAGGAGACAGTACTGTAATTGGTCCTCACCTCTCCCACCTCGCTCTGCTACGTGTACACCTGGTGGAAAATCAGGCAAGCTCCACACCCTGAAGCTGTGACCTCCTGACTACTAATTTAACTTCTGGGCCATGTGACAGGAACCTCTGGTGCTGACGGTAGGGAGGGAGCCACAGAAACAGGAGGAAATGACCCTGCAGAAGTGTCTCATCATAGTAAGGGCCGAGGGAGCTGGAGACAATCCCACTGTAACAGGCAGACTTGTGAGCATACCCAGCTAAGACTTCTGAAACACAAAAGACAGGTAGCAACAGAAAAGTTCACAGGTTATCATTTTGCTAATGATTAATGATACTGATCTGCCTTCTATATTATACTTAAAATTGACTCAAACTACTGGGAAAGTAAAATAAAAAAATAACATCCAGGCAACAGATAAAAATTTGATATTTATGATGACAGGTAGGAAAAAAGAAAAGAAAATACGACTATTAAGCCAAGAGGGCAAAAATTCTAACAGGTTACTAAAGAAAACATAAATGGACTATATTCACTAATGAAGTCATAGAAAGACTCCCATAATAATGTATTTAAGAGTGAGGTTCGAAAATAGGCTACTGAAAGGAAAACACACTTGAATAAAAGTATATGGAATGGATAAAAGTAAATAGAAACTCAGATGCTATGAAGGAAATGTCAGGCAAAAGAAACCTGGTGATGAGTTTTACTATTAACCAAAATAGAACTGGGGCAAAGTAAACAAATCAAGATGCTGTAACAATCCTGACTGTAAGTGCAGCTAATAAGAAACTTAAAATACATAAACCTAGCCGGGCGTTGGTGGCTTACGCCTTTAATCCCAGCAATTGGGAGGCAGAGGCAGGCGGATCTTTGTGAGTTCGAGACCAGCCTGGTCTACAAGAGCTAGTTCCAGCGCAGGCTCCAAAGCCACAGAGAAACCCTGTCTCGAAAAACAAAAAAAACAAAAACAAAACAAAAAAAATACATAAACCTAGAAGTGACAGAATTATAAGAATGGATAAAAGTCAGTTACTGACTTTAACATAGAAACTGGCAGATCAGTGGACTCAGCTGTTGGGCAATAAGATTCTCAGGTGTGTGACTTTTGTTTATGCTGCATTTATTTAACCCTGTGAAGCTGTGTTACTGTGTCTGTCTAAAACACCTGATTGGTTTAATAAAGAGAGGAATGGCCAATAGCAAGGCAGGAGTAGGATAGGCAGGGTTAGCAGGCAGAGAGTATAAATAGCAGGGGAACTCTGGGAGGAGACAGAATGAAGATCAAGACAAGGAGGGGAAGACATCGGGGTCGGCCACCCAGCCAGACATGGAGTAAGAAGGAGAGAAAGGTATACACATGTAGAGAAAGAGAAAAGACCAGAGGCAAAAGGTGGTCGGGATAATTTAAGAAAAGCTGGCAAGAAACAAGTCAAGGTAAGGCCAGACACTCAGAGCTAAGAATAAGCCTCCCTCCATGTGTGAGTAAAACACCACAACAGTCTGCTATGGAAGGAGAGGGCTGACCAGCCCTACTGCTTAATGCTTACTTCCTGGCAACCACCAGATTCTGGGAGAGGGAGCCAGGACGTCTAGCTGTGTGCACGCTGGTGAGCACACTAGGCTGAGGGAGCCAGGACGTCTAGCTGTGTGCACACTGGTGAGCACACTAGGCTGAGGGAGCCAGGACATTTAGCTGTGTGCACGCTGGTGAGCACACTAGGCTGAGGGGAGCCAGGACGTCTAGCTGTGTGCACACTGGTGAGCACACTAGGCTGAGGGAGCCAGGACATCTAGCTGTGTGCAC
>JAQHUG010000532.1:246582-262644 GCA_028555095.1 Dicrostonyx torquatus | reverse complement strand
ATAACCACATGACAATTATATTCATTTAAACTCTGCCTGGCCCATTATCACTTAATAAATGTGCTGACCATGGTGTCAACTACGTGAAGAAATCAAGTCAGGTGCACGTATATAATGAATTCTCAGTACATGCCTGATGCTAACTAACTGGCAAGAACTGCGCAAACACAGAGGGCACAATCTGCTGAAGAATCATGATTATAAAATCAAATTTAAAAAATAGCTGGCCTAAAGTAAGACTGGGTAAGGTAGTAATAGCTTGTGGCTTTGCCAAAGCAACAAAATGGATATTTTTATTTAAAGTAATTAAGAGACTCCCTTAACACCAGACTTGAGGGAGAAAAATCTATCTGGTTCTCTATATGCACACTAGGGGTCAATCCAGGCCTTTCTTGGACAGAAGACTGAGCTCTTCAGTCCCAAAACTAGCCTAGCCTAGACTCCCTTGCTTGGGCATGACTGGAGATTCAGCAGGAGGAAGACAGTGGACGGGATAGGTAATCCATCACCCTTAACCTAGATTCAATTTTCAGCAGGGGTGCATCGTGCAAAGTGGGTATGGAATGGCTTCTTGAGCCTAGAGGAGGGTGATGGCTTCCTGCTGTCACCAGTCCTTGGTGGTTACACTAACTGTTCAAAGTCTGCTCATTGACCTCTTCAATGGAACCTTTGGGCACGTTATTCTTATTAGAAATCTGTCTACTTCAGGAAAACAAAGAAAAACAGCTTTCTAGAGAAATAACTGCACTAGAGGAAAAAGATTATGGCCACGCTCCAAAGCATCTGTAAGAGTAAAAAATATACATTGTAACTTGGATGTGTTCCAAAATGATGCCCAAAGTTACAAACTACTGCTGTGACAAGTGACAAACATTAAAATTGGTGATAGTAGAATACAATCTGCTAAAATTGTACTCTCATATTTAAGACTCAGATAACGTTATTGAAAAACTTTAGTCAGGAAACAGATGATTCTTGGTTCATTCCACAATAAAAACACATTTAAGAATGAAAGGAGCAGGCACAAGCAAACGCTGTGCAGGTCAGAGCTCACCTCTTTGAACTTGTGGCTGAGCTTATTTGTGTCCAGGTCTGATGGGGAAAACATGTCCTCATTCTCAGGGAGCTCAAAGACTTCAATGG
Organism: Dicrostonyx torquatus; assembly: GCA_028555095.1. NCBI lineage: Eukaryota > Metazoa > Chordata > Mammalia > Rodentia > Cricetidae > Dicrostonyx > Dicrostonyx torquatus. The sequence continues at coordinate 261,501 of JAQHUG010000532.1, read as the reverse complement.
CCATGTCACCGCCAGGAAGACTGGGCCCGACCTCGTCCTCTTCTTCATCAGTAGCATATTCTCCAGTCTGAAAGGTAGAGGATTTCAGAAATACAGCTCTCCTTATCCTACACGGAGTTGATATTAAAACAGCTTTTTTTTTTTTGTAAGAGAAAAGCATGTCACCAAATGGTAAGAGTGTTAATGTTTAAATCAAGCATGCCTCATGCACCCAATGTTATAGACAAACGTTAGTGCAGAGATCCACATCACCGCAGAGACATGTGTGTTTAACAGTGAACAGCATAAGCAGTGAGAGCTGCTTCTCACTGGAAGTATTTGACAGTTTTACCCAATACAATCACGTTGCTAAAGGAAATAATTTCTTTATTACATTTGTTTATGTGTGTGTATACATATGAGGGCACTCTCTGGGAGAACGTTCTCTTCTTCCATTATAGGGGTTCCAGGGATTGAACTCAGGTCATCAGACTTAGTACCACACACCTTTACCTACTGAGCCATTCCAATAGCCTCAGAAACAAGTAATGCCTTTAAATTCCTACTTCCTAAGCCATCCACTATCAGGAGCAAGGAGAAAGGGATCAGAGGTCAAAGATTTACAGAGTCGGCAACCTTAGCAAATAAACTTCCATCACTCAGAGTCCGATCACTCGTCTTTTGTTTGTTAATGACAGAGGCATGAACTGGTGAGGGACAAACCCAGGGCTTCTAACTATACAAGGGCCACATTATACCTGCAGAGGACTCCAATGAAATCAGCTTATCACATCTTAGTCAATCACTTAAGTTTTTAGATTTCTAGCTTTCTTTTGGAAAGCCAAAGATCTGTTCACACTCTAAGACCATGTCTGCTGTGGTGGCTAGCTTAGAGGGGGATTCACACCCTAGCTCACAACTCCACTAACTAGTGTGTTGCTCTCAGCTTGCTCCCCTCGAAGGCCAGGAGAACCCTGTAGGTATTTGAGTTCATGACCTATGAAATAAATGTATGTCTCTGTCACCGACTTCCTCAACATTATTGGAAAGTAACTCCACTTGGCAGCACCAGGGTATGAGGCTATAATTCAAAATAATTGCCTGACATCTTTACCTTATGCAATTTAAGGATAAATCAAAGATTCCATGGGTTAAAAAGACCAAATTCATTTAATTCATCCCTGCTTCTTCAGGAAGTAGCTTTTTCAACACCGAAAGTGCAGATATGAAATCTCACTGCCTTCAAGCAAGCCTTCATACACAGTGGGGTGATGGATTCCTTTGATCAAGCAGCCTCAGCTCTGTGCATTGCTCTTCCTGTGCTCGCCCTGCCACTGTGGGAGACGGGTTTTTACCTGTGCTTGGCAATAAGGAAATCTGGCCATTCGCCTCCAACTGATCCTTCCTACTCTGAAAGGCCAGCATTTAATTGCCTTCAGATTTCTCTTTTCCAAACAAAACCACTGAATTTTGTCAACAGTACCAATTTCTTTCTCTCTAAACATCACGGCTGTGCTCTGATTTCTCTCCTAGTGCCTCAGCATTTCCTTAGCCATGGAGCCGAGAAGTGGAGAATGTCTAGTAAGACACCTGTGAGTCACTGACAGCGACATACTGCTTCAGTACCTGCTGGACCCTTCTTCCTCACATGGAGACCACAACCTCGTGGCATTTGTCTAAAGGAATACGGTTAACACAGCAGTTTTAAAACCAGCCACAAGAAAGTTGGGTCCCTTCCCCTCCTTTCTCATTCAAGTAAATTAAAGACATCTTAACTGGAAGGAAAAGAGGTTGGTATGAGTGACTCATTCCTTTTGAACATGATAGTTTAGTGTCTATACATCTAGACACTAGTCTCAAAAGGCAGGTCTAACCTATGCCCAGCGCCCAGGCCACATGAGGACAACTATATAAATGGCCAATGCAAAATCAAACTATTATGCATTTTCTTTTGAGATTCTTTTCTATTTAATTCAATTTCATGTATTTTGAGCATGAACAATGGCACAAGACATTCTTGGGTCAACTTTAAGTACTATTTCAAGTATCTTTGACACTACCCAATGGAGCACAACAATGTAGCTTGTTGGTTTTAGGTAGCTACTAGTTCAGGTAGCTTAAGACACTCTTCATCAGAATCAAAAGTGTAAGCAGTTCTTATTTCTGAGAATAGTTCTGGCCTTGTCGATGGTACTCCTTATCATAATTATCTCTGCAAATACATGTTGTTAAGATTTCTAGATGCTTATTTTGTATGTTTTTTTAAATTTTTTTTTCTTATGTGCATAGGTTTCAGGTCTGCTGTAAGTGGAGTCACAGACAGCTGTGAGCTGCCATGTGGGTGCTGGGAATCGAACCTAGGTTCTCTGGAGGAGCTGTCAGAACTCTTAAGCACTGAGCCAGCCCCAGAATTCTAGTTTCTTTTATTTTTGATTTCCCCAGGTTCCTTTCTTCCATAAATCCCAATCACTACCAGCTCTCTTTTCATCTTCCCAGTTACCAGTGCTCTCTCTCCCATCAGGCTCATACGTGTCCTGAAGCCAAAGTATGTCTTTCCATGTCTTGAGTCCCCTTTATTGCCCTGAGTCTTATTTCTTTTAATAAGAGAGTGTGGGTCTTGCAAAACTGTAGAATTCTCTCTCACCAACCATGCCCAATTCCTACTGTCGGGAGCTTTGAATGCTACAGAATACTACAAACATCCGGACTGAAAAAGCTATGTTTAGCAGATGAAGAATAATACACTCTCCTGACTCCTTTATCTTTATTGAAAATCTTAAAGGTTTATAGTAATCTTTATGGTTACTCTGCAAAAAAAAAATGCTATGGAATAAAAGATTAGCAACATGTTGTAAACCTCCGGCGAGGCTAAACCTCCTGTTTGCAGAGAAAGATGAACAATGTCTTACAATGCCACCCCTCCCCACCCCAAAAAGCTCCACCAAAGCTTCCTGCCACCACCTATCTCCCTGGTAGCCAGCTTCCTGCCTACTGACCAAATTTAAACTCTTTAAAACAACTGGATTCTTGGCATTCTTCATCTCACCGTGTAATCTATTTTAGATGTGGAAGGACCGTTCTCAGTAACAACTGACGAAGGGTGAGCAGCCGTTTCTACGTTCTGTTTACCTTGTTCATAACCTTTTTCTTTTTCATGGCCCCATGAAAAGTTTGGGGAGTAAAGAATCCTACTTTAGAAACAATATGCACTCAACAGCTCGATGACATGGGTCTGAATACGCCATCTAAATTCGGATAAACGGACTCAGAGATTTCATCCAAGGGCCATTAGTTAAGTTGAAACTATTATCTAACGGATCCCTGAAACCCGCACTCTTTCTTTTATGTGCTGCCATTACCAAGCTACAGAAAAAAAAACAAAAAAAAAAACTTGGCAGCGGAAATATCAAGAATATATTTCTTTAACATTTCCTCAAATGTAAAGTTTTATGGTACAAGCCTGCCGTGTTGAGATCTACCATTCACAGTTCTGATTATCATTCAATTCATTTTGAAGTCATGTACATGTGTCTGCTGGGATCCAAAGTTCTGGTCTTTGTTTTTCCTTGTAATATGAACAAGCACGGAAGAAAAAAAAAAGAGAGAGAGGCAGTCCGTTTGGAAGGACGGGGAAGCAGGAGCAGCAATGGCTGGGAGATTATAAAAGAGGGATCACTGAAAATCCAAATTTATTTTCTCTGAAGTCTTAGGCGTGTCCAGCACAGTGACAGATCTTCTCCTGGGCTCAGGAACCTGTTGACTATTACTTCATGCTTTCTTTCTTAAAAAACACAGTCAGAAGATATAATCACTAAAAGTTAGAAATGACTTCTGCAAGGGAAGAAAGGTGCCAGGTTCCTCTAGTTTTTGCTGTTATCCTTCACTTGCTCTCCTCACACTTAGCTTTATGACCTCTAGTCTCAATCTTCCCAAAATACTCTCCCACTACTGCTTCTTTCACTTTCTCAAGACATGAATGCTTTGGGACATAAACATTTTATTAAATGACAATGACAATAAGGAACGCCCTGCCAGGGTACACCTCTCGGTAAATATGGCTTCTGGTTGGTAGGAGGAAAAACATTCAGACAAACGTGAGCCTGGAGCACACATAGGAGATGCAGGTATCAGCCTTATGTCTTATCTAGCAAGTTGGTGAAGCAGGGTCGATAAAAGGATCATAGTTATGTGGTCACTTTGATATGGGTTCAAATGCTGGTTTTGAGATTTTGCAAGTGAACTTCTAGACCAAAATTTTGATTGTTTCATGTGTCAAGTGAAAAAGAAACAAAGCAAACAAAAAACAAAACAGTTCTTTGTCAGGACAAGGGCGTCACTGTTAAATTACGTGGTGCCTGAAAAGCATTTAACAGAAAGGCACAGCACACGAGTGATGGTGAAAATCGCCGGTCCTTGTCATTGCTGTTGTGGTACCAATGCTGCGGTGGTGACACTCTGCATAGTCTCACCAAGCCTGTATCTGGCAACCAGACAACACTAAGCATTTGTCTTGTAAGTATGATTCTTTAGGTCTCCACACATGAATCTTTTGCCAGTATTCTGACAAACTATTCCTTTCCTAAACCGGTTCCTTCCTCATGCTGCAGTATGAACTCATCAATGTCAAACTCAAAAGTCCTGCGTCTCAGCGTGTCTCATTACACTTCCCACCTGTCAGCATGGTCAGAGACACATATCCACTCACATCAGAGTATCCTGTAGCTGTGGCCAGTAGACTTCCCTCCTCTTCCCTATGCCCCAGTGCACACCTTCATCTGTCAGAACACTCTCAGTCACATCTGCCTTTTCCCATCAACTGGAACGTCCTCAACTGTGCCCGGTACCATTTATCCCTCGAATCCCAGTGGCCAGTGGACTGTTTGGCATCTAGTAGGCCCTGAACAAATGTTTGCTGAATAAATTAAGACAGTTGTGGTCACATCTGCACACCATGGCAGAGCCTGATTTTCCCGTTAATCTCAGGTTTCCAGTATGAAATACAGTTAAGCACAGCTGCAGCTGAGGTCTTAATGGCCCTACTGGGGATTTTTCTTGTTAGGTTCAACCATTTGCAGTAATTTTTGCTGTAGCAATGTTTACTCTGGTAAATTCTGGGACAGTAAACAGTGCTAATCATAAAAATAGCCCAAATTGTGCAGTCTGTGGGAATTTTTTGCTGGATTTGAATTCAGACACACACACACACAGAGAGAGAGACTCACATTCTCAGACTCACATCTGAGAGGAAATAGGAGAGAACTTTCTCTGCAGAGGAAGACCTCAGATGAGACATTGATGCTCACAATTCTCCATCCACTAGGATTTTAGCAAAAGCACACTCGGAACATAAAAGTCCCCACAAAGGCATCTCTTTTCCCAATTTGGGCCAGTGACTTCTGTGTGACCTGGTTTTGTAACACTGTAAGATCCTGGGCGTTTTCTGCAGGGCTGGGAAACACTTTCTTCAGTGACTGTTGTGAGAATATACAGCAGCGACACATTCAAAGTTACACCACTACCAAGAATACCCTTAGAGCCCGTGACTCCTTCTCAGGAGGACCCTGCACCTTCTCATTTCTCTAGGACAACCACAGAGGAGTGCAGGAAGAACATGCCACTGGGACTAGAGATACTTGTATCTCTCATGGTCTACTCTTGCAGAGAATAGGTTAAAGATTTCAATGTCTTAGGATATTAAGAAGACTCGAGGAAATACTGGTCTGTGATGTGTATTCATGACTCCTCCTTCCTCTTACTTTGTCATTCAAAATGCATCTTTTTTTTTTTAACTTTGTAGTGATATTTGTTTCAGCTAACAGTTCTGGAAGAGCAAAGTTAAGGTACCACCTATGATGATAGTCTCCTCAGTGGCTAGAGATACGAGCCTGAGACCCAGAGTCTGTAGGTGATGCTCATGCCCTCGGGGACATGCAGATGTGTGCGTGTGATTACATGTTCACGGTGCCGAAATCTTTTGTTCAGAGAATGCTTCTTGCTTTTTATACCATTCTTACTACTTAAGTCTCCATAGATAGAAACATATTTTAAAGTTCTATTTTTATTATTTTAAAATGTGTGTGTGTGCGTGTGTGTGTGTGAGTGTGTTTGGGGTTATGAGCACATGACTGTCGAGGCCTTGGGGACTAAAGGCATCAGATTCTCCCTGGAGTTATTAAGTGGTCATGAGCCACCCACATGGGTACTGAGAACTGAACCTGGATCCTCTACAAAAGCAGGAAGAAGTCTTAGCTAATGAGCCATCACTCAAGCCCTCAGAGAAACATTTAAAATTAATACCTACATTACTCATCTAGTCCTGAGTCCCTAGCCTTCAAGAGCTCAATTCATTTTACTGTTGACAAATTGTTATTCTAAGAACTTTAACTAAAGTCTGGAAATAAAAATCTCTTTCACTTACTCAAATTCAGGATTCCTCTCTTAGGTATTTTCTGTTAATTTTCTTAGCTCATTAATTAGCATTGGATTTTTATGTGTTCTTTAAAGTTTTTATCTTCCAGAAATAGAAGGCATACTCAAAACCAGGGTCACTATTTCCTGCAAGAGTGTCTCCATGGTAAAATGACTCCCAGCAACCCTGCTTCCTGTGCTCTACTGGAATCCTTCCTCTCCAGTGTGGACTGAACCTAGCAATTCAGTTGAAGCTAAACACAAGGGAAGTAACTACGTTAGTTACAGGAAGTGTGGCTTCTGCCTCTTTTGTCCTCTTGCTTTCTCCGAGTTCTTAGTAGTGGGAAGCAGGAATCCATCTTGAGAGCAGGAAGAGGCCACATTACAAGGTCCCGAGATGTCTGGCCACTGGCCAGCAGGAACAGGGGTCTGCCAACAGTCACATGAAAGAGCACCGAGCGGCTCCTCTGCATCCTGTCAAGCTGCGAGTGAGTTTGGATGCAGACCCTTTCCCAGCTGAGCACTTAGATGACCACAGCTCTGGCTGACACCTTACTTATGGCCTTGGGACAGATGTGGGCTTAGAAAGATCCAGATGAACGGGCTCACAGTGTACTGCAGAAATATTTATTGGGAGGAAAGGGGTACACACAAGAAGGGAGGCTGCCATCAAGTCAGGGAAAGCGGCTTTGGAAATGGGCAATGGGCAAAGACTAGACAGATTCTAGAGAATGGATTTGTCTAAATTGCCCTGAACAGACTGGAAACCTGGAAGGCAGGGCTATTAACATGGCAGAATGTTCAGAAACGACACCAGCTTCTTAATGAGATGTAGGAAATGTCTAGGAAACAGGACCATGTCAGCAGGGGCGTTCCTTGGCACTGGAGGTGCTGCCTGCCTGACTGTTCTCCCTTCAGAGTGAAATGGAAGACAGCGTGGAAGTCCTATTAAACAGGAAGGAAACAAGATGCGATGGCTTTAAAAGCTTGCAATTAAGTTTAGAATTAAGAGATGGCTGCCAAACCCAAGGTCAAATTCAGGAACGGCTAGCAGAACAGAGTTCTCAAGGGGCGGCTAGTTCACTGGGGTTCTGACTTAGGAAACTCCAATTTTAAGTCCTGTCCATAAGTAAGGCTGCCACTGCACTAGGCGCCATTTCTATTCATTCTAAGGCTGTAGAATTTTATCTGAAACAGAGGCCACCCAGGCCTTTGCTCTCAGGGCTCGTGCAGAAGCTCTCCACTTCTCTATTGTTTGTAACACGTGGGAGATTATCCCACGAGAAAGGACACAACTGTGGCCGCACTGCTCCAACTGGACAGGAGAAACAAGAACGGAATTCGCTAAGTCTAACAACATGGACTTCTGTGAACAGGAATTCAAGGCACAGAACACCCCAACCTACAGTACTGACACCCATGTATACCTCCATTGACCCCCCAGTAAACAAATATGCAAACCTTCAGGATTACCTTGGAAACCTGTTGCACTGACATTCCTATTTGTCCTAAGTCAATAATCCAGGTAGACCAGGGAGAAGTAGTAAAAGGATAGACGAGGCTTCAACATCTGCAGTCTAGGGGCCAGAGACCATTCCTGTCCACAATAACCCCAGCAGGCTGGGAGCAGCTGACAGGAAAGCCCTCCGGGACCAAGGAGGCACCAGTGATACCATCCAATTAAACAACTCCATGTGGGGATAACTGCCCACAGGGTGCATCTAAATCCTGAGTTATCTATCCCTCAGGAATTCTCCTCCAGGTAAGGGTAGCAGCATTTTGGAAGGAATCTCTTCAGCCACCTGAAGGCTATAAGACCTAACAATAATCCTTCCCTAACCATGTAAAAGAGCATCTCCTTCAAGTGACTCTTACCACCATGGAGCCAGGCGAGACGGGGAGTTTGAGCCAGCATCCGCAGAACGAGGACGCTCAAATACCCTCTCCTTAAAACTCCCCAATAAACCCAGGTCCGTGTAGACTGTCAGACAACTCAGGAGTAGTCATCTTAAAGCAGCTGAGAGGAGCTAACAGGATTATGGAGGCCGAAAGAGAGCCATGTCATTCACAAGGCATTCTTGGTTCTTCGTGTGGATTCGACCTAACACTGGGATTCACAGACCACCCAACAAACTTTCAAAGGTCTCTGGCTCAGCCGTCCTAACGCTGACTCCACACAGGACAGGATGAATTCCTACCTGGGGAACCTGCTACTGCACTGTTCTGGTAACGGCTCTGCAAGTCGCATTTGGATGTGAGGACTGGGTTGCTGACAAGGGTGATGAGGTCGAGAGCTTTTCCTTCTCTACTGGCAGTTGGAGTCCAAAGATCTACCTCTGAGTTCCCATTGGAGTTTGTTTTAGAGAAATCTCCCTGACAGGGCTAACATTCCCACCCCCACCTTTTTTTGTAGGGAGGGGATATTTAAGACAGGGTTTCTCGGTGTAGCCTTAGCTGTGCTGGAACTTGCTTTGTAGACTGGACTGGACTTGAACTCACAATGATCTGCCTGCCTCTGCTGCCATGTGCTGGGATTAAAGGTGTGTGCACCACCACACCAGGCCCAACATTCCTTTCTAACAGTTAATATCCATACAAAGATGTCTGATTTGGAAATAAATCTAAAATTGCAAGGCAGTCCTAACAGAGTGCAGGAGAAACAGGGTCAGCGGGCAACCCAATGATGCTACTTTTTCTTACTGTTCACTATATCCTTTGACTTATCATCTGCCCTGCGGACAGGAGTCTCAAGATTCCCTAGGAGTCAAACCACAATGATTGAAATTCCCCCTGTTCATACAGGTGTATGTTTCTGTAAATATTGTCACCTCAGGGTCAGAACCTTCCTCTAAGCCAATATATTTGTCTATAAGAATTGAAGCAACCATCATTTTTATGCTGGTAGTTCAGGTCTTTACTTCCTAAAGGCAACAAGAAGAGAAGCACATGACTCCTGCACAGGTAGGTTCAGAGGATATTAGCTCTGAATACACTGATGCGAATCTTTTATACAGAGCAGTAAGAATGGTTTCTTGCTCTGGAGGGAAAGGCTATCTTTCTTGCACAGTCCTGGCCAACAATTAAAGAGACAATACAAAGGGCAGCCATAGAACTGCCATTAAAATGTGAGAGAGCTCATCAAATTGTTTCCTGATTCTTAGATTTAAAACAAAAAGAAAGAAAGAAAAGGGAAAAGAAAAGAAAAAAAATTGAGAAATTCAGTTGATTTTTAAAAGACTGAAACAATACTGTTCAATTTAACGGGAAAGCCTCTAGAAGGTCAATAATCAGGTAAGAAAGTTCCAGCACTCCTCCTTCCACAGGGGTTTTAACCGTCTCCACCTCCTACAGCTTTAGTCTACAGGTAAATGGATGTCACTTCTTGAACACCCCTTGCTTTGTCACAGTTTCTTCTGCAAGAGAACACAGACAACAGAATCCACCTGGAAGCTGCACCTCACACTTCCACCCTCGAGACCCTCCCTGTAAAGGTTCTTACGCTACGACCACTGGACTTTTGCCGGCTGCCTTGAAAGCAACTTCAGTTCTGTACAAAGTTTATATACAGTTTTCACAGCAAAATAGCAAGCTTCTTGTGATACAAAAATATGTGATCCATGATGTAATCTTCTTAATTCCTTTTAATAAGTGTTCCCTACTTGCAAACGATGAATGCTACTTGTCTTTACATTTCTGATAAATATCTACAACACAAAGACACAACCCATGATCTTTTGTTTTCCCACCGAGATCTTGCAGCAACTAGTCAACAGCCAGAGCCGAACTCTGTAATGCAAATGTCACACTGCAATTTCAAATTGGCAGCCTTTCTTCAGTTTCACTTTACTTGCCCAGGAAACAATGGGATATTTATTTGGATGCCAGTAAAACTGTGGGAAGAATTGAGAGATTTGTGCTTTCTTGAATTTTTAGTTTGCAGACATGGACAGCTGGTTACAAGAGGGGTACATGTTATTATTACTTAAACAATTCTGTAACATACAATGAATAGAATCTCAGAAAATATGTTTGTATTAAAGTCGATTTATAAAGTTGCAAGAACTATAGCAGACTCTCAATTAAAAAAGAATTACAGCTGCACAAAGTATAAAAACCGCAGTGCAATCAATGTAATTTTTGTACATCCCGTGCACACATACTAATGACAGAAGACTCTCCATGTTCTTCTCTCCTTCCAGAGGGAATTCCAGTCCCTTCCTCACATGAACATTGTGCTTTTTGGAAACAGTGTTCTTCAGTGTTCCTGGAAACTTTAAGAAGTATAACCCAGGATCTGAGAGCATCCAGCAGCTTCCAGTACTACCTCAGATCTAGACCCTCTCTCTCTCTCTCTCTCTCTCTCTCTCTCTCTCTCTCTCTCTCTCTCACACACACACACACACACACACACACACACACACCTTGAATTAGGGGATCTGATGCTGGAAAAGGATATTTGTATCTTTCAAGAAGCACCAATCATGCTGGACGTGGTAGTTCACACCTATAATCCTGTCACTTGCAAGGTTGAGTAGGGAGACATTCCTTAGTTCAAGGCCAGCCTGATCTACATTTTGGGTTCCAACAAAGCCTAGGCTACAGAGTGAGACTTGTCTTTAAAATAAACCAAATAATAATAATAATAATAATAAAAGAAGAGATACAGTATTAAGCTATTTTTCCAAGTACTTAAATACTTAGAACTATGTTATATTGATTTTATATCCACATAATTGTTAAATACAAGATATTGAATATGATGGATTTCTTTTTTTAAGTACCAAGTTGACAATATATGGAATAAAATTCAAAGCACAATGAATAGTGACATAATCACAATTACTTAGCTAACCCTTAATTCAAGGGGGTCAGAATGTCTATGCCTGTGGGTAAGGGTCCTTCACTCCTCATGAGTGCAGAATCTTGTTAGAATATTATCATTCTTGCCATCGTTTGCTTTTAGTTTTGCTATATTTTTGTTTAAGCAACATATCATTATTTTGTCAGGGCTTTATAATAATTAGAATCACACTGTATTTTTCCGTGCCTCTGTGCCCAGTAGGACAATTCAGACTACACGAGTTGTGAGTTTCTGATATGATGCTCACATATTGCTAAACTGTATGAATAGCCCACAGTATATTTTTGCATACTCATGTTAACAGAGATATCGGACGTCTTCTATTTTCCTGCTACAAGACTGTGTTACATAAATTATGAATTATGTGTTTGATATTTTTATTTTACTAACATGTTGAACAAAAGATAGAAATTTGGGATAAACTTTGTTTGACTTTTTTTCCAAAGTGGCTAAGTCAACATATTTTCCTCTGTGCACAGAGCAAGAGTTCCCCTTACTTCTCATCTTCCTTGAACTTAAAACACCCAACTTATTTCAGTTCCCCAGGTCTCAGATGGTATTCGTCTGGGTTTTCACTTTCCACTCCCTGACTGTTAGCAACAGTGTCACCGAGGCTTCTTTTGTGGCATGTCTGCTCAAGTCAGGGACCCACAGGTGGTCTTTTACTACTGAGTCAATTACTATTTTCAATACTTTTCCTTTAGTTTCTGACCTTCCATTACACTTTCTTTAAAGTGTTCATTCAATAAATGTAAGTTCCTAATTATAATATTGCCCTTTTTTCAATCCTTTCCTTTACAGAACTTCCCTTTTTCAAACTAAAGACAGATAAGCACTCCCCCTTGTCTTCTTCCCTTTAGTTTTCCTTCTCATATCTGATCGGCAAGGGAATGTATGGAATGAAATGGAGCTCGACTTCTTTTCTTTCTCCCACTTACTGATGTGCTTTTGTCGATCATTTCTCAGCTAGTATAGACTATCTATGCCAAGAGCTGCATCTCCATCTCTCACTAATCTGTCTGTTCACAGGCTCTGATGTCTAAGCAACATATCAGAAATCTGAAAATAACAGTTTTTTAAGGCATTGATAGGGCTGTCTTACTGCTTTCTTCTTTCATATGCATTTTAACAACTGCTTACAAAAACCACTGAAAACAGCTTTAGGGTTTCACTAGAACCCAACTGAATGTGCACACCAACTTGTAGAAAATGGACTCCATAGCTCCAAGCCTTTCAATCTACAGATGAAATTTCTTTGCATTATATACACTTGGTTTAACATATTTCAATAAAAATTGATTGCCCCTTTGAGGATCTTCCATACCCTTTATTTCTTGATATCTGGAAATGTGATGTTTAAATCTTACAATTTTCTCCTTATTTGTAGACATTCAAACACATGTTATATTTTAATAGACCGTATTCAGAAAATGTACTAAAACCTTGTATTATTTTAAAAATAGGTGCTTTTCAAGTTCTCTAACTAGTTCATTATCGGGGACTCATACCAGTTTTACTTCTTCTTTGCCAACTTATTTCTTCTCTTCTTGCTTTCCAGCACACTGTAGTCAGGAATTCTAAAAAGGTCGATTTTGAACTGTTAAACTATACACATTCCTGGCTAAACCCAGTCAGCACGTGCAAACTTTGATGCCTATTGTCAGATATGGTTTGATGTCATTCTGCTTAAGTGCATTTTTCATAATTTTAATTTAATTTTAAGCTTTATTTCTCATCATTAGGTTTTGTGACCAAGGTTGTAACTAACTAGTTACTCATCTCACACTCTCCAGATTTTATCACGCTTTTGACACTAAAGCTGAGTTACTATTACTCTTATGTCTGAAGACAGAACTTCTGCGGGATTTGCTATACCTGGTAATGATTTACCTCATCTTTCTTTCATTTCTTTTTTCTCTTTACTTCCTTATATGTCCACACCCCTTTCCTCACCTTCCTCTCTCTCCTTCCTCTGCGGCTGTTTGTTACTCATAGTGTTTTCTTTCCCTTGTAGTTTATACTTTGAAACTGTAAAGTCTTATTTCTCAAAAAACAACCTTTAGGCTTTGGTTGAAGTGAACACACCCAAGAAATGATGTGCTTGTACCTCTTGTGAAACTCAGCAACTATTTAAGCTGCTTTGGTGATAATTTCTTCCTTGCTACTTAGAAATAAGCTCTATCAGTGATTTTCCACAGGGTGGGTTTATTTCCATCTATGGAGAGTAGCCCGTGGCATTCCGGCTGAATGATGAAGTTCTCCAGCAGCCGTTTATGGATGGCATTTTGTCCACAAAAACTCCAACTAATACCAACTATAGTATCATTAGAATAACTATACACTAAGGATAAATGTGATGGCAAGGTGGATGGAAGAAGCCAGATATAAACAAGCACTTTAGATTTATTTCATTCAAATGATATTCTAGTACTGGCCAGATTATCCTGTAGTATGAGCAATAGACTGGATGGTGCTTCTGACTGAGAGTAACTGCAAGGTAACCATTTGGGGCAAGAGAAATGTCCTACAATGTGAAGGGGGAGGTAATGCTTTCTTATCAAGCTGCTAGCTTAAATACCTTAAAACTGGTGTATTTTATCATACTCAAATTGTTCCTCATTGAAGTTGATTTCAAAATGGTGCTATAATAAAAATATTAAGTTACACATCTAAGATCTATGTATTCCTATTTTATCCCAACCTTATCTGTGCAAAATAGCCATTTAAATCCCTTTTGAATTAGGGAATCCAGAACTCAGAGTTGTAGCTTCGATATCAATTTTAAAGGTCTGGAGCACTTATGGAGTCAGGCAAACAGCTGCCATGCAGAGGCCTGCACACATAAAATGTTTTATAATGCCCTGGTGGTCATTCATTCTTTATTGCTTGTGAAAATTCACTTGTATGACTGAAGATTATTTCTAAATTAACACATTTCTAAGTAGAAGAAGGGCATTCGTGCAGATCTTGACATTATTCAGGTTATTTTGAGTACTGTGTTTCTACTGCAAGCATGCAAGTAAAATGCCATGTTCAGGTGTGATGGAAGGAAAAGCTGGTGGAAGTGCCTGGCCCCAGTACAGTGCTTCCAGCCTTGTCCCTCCCTGCATCCGCTCTCCAGTCTCACTCTGCATGACACTGATTCTCTTCCTGCTTTCTATGTGGTTCTTTTTTGCTCTCATATTTTCCACTACAAGTAACTCTACTCTCCATTTTTTTCATTTTAAAACTAAGTTATATGTTAAATGTATTCTTTGAGAAGTCCATATATGTGTATAGTGTAAGATCATATGCACCCCTACAGTCTCCCTCTCCAGAAGCAGTGCCCACATGTCCCTTCCTTCTTAAAACAGTAACTCACTGCTCCAATTACTGCTGCCACTGGGAAAAAGGCGACCTACTGGGGAACACACTTCTGAGGGGCAGGGGAATCCTCTTTGCCAGAAGCCATCAACTACAGCCACAGCTCCTCAGCTGGCTAACATACTTTCATTATAAAAGTTCTGGAAAGGCTAGAGATAGAGGGAAGACATCTCAACGTAATGAAGGCTGATTATGACAAACGATAGCCACCACCACGTCGATGGAGAAACACTTGAGGCAGTCCTCAGGAACAGAACAAGGGCATCCACTCCCATCGCTCTCATTTAAAATAGAGGCTGAGTAAAAAA
>JAQHUG010000532.1:211176-227706 GCA_028555095.1 Dicrostonyx torquatus | reverse complement strand
ATGACTGTCCTGGAACCGTAGGCGAGTACAGAAACAGAGGAGATGAGCAGCACCACCAGACTGGACGACCACCACCAGGCCCAAGAGAGTCAGACCCATTGAAAGTGTCCAAAGAGGAGGTAGCTGTGATGGATCTATGATTGCTTCTCCTCCTCTGTATTAGATGTATTTGAGATAAACAAAAGATCAACTCATTTTTCCATATCAGCACTTTTTATTTTGAAAACTGTAATTATGTTCTTCTACTTGGATAGAATTAAGGTAGAATGAACAGAGGAGAGTGAAAAGAGAGAAACCACTTAAGAAGACACTTGTCACTTTTCCAAGTATTGAAATATTAACACCAATGTCCTGGCCAGTGGGAGAAAGGAAGCAGAATAGGCGTGATCTACCATCCTTTCACACTTTTCCAGCTGGAATGTGTTCCTACCAGTTGAACGTGTAGTTTGAGTTTGTCTTGGTATCTAACGAGCAGTTACAAACAAGTCTTGTACCACATGGGGAAGTGATGTGCGGATGCCACACGGCAATCCGAGGAGCCACAGAGCTATAGAGCGTCACCACAGAGGTTTCTGGGCACTCTTGGCATCATTTTACCTGCCTTTCCGAGGACTGAGTGGAAACAGCAGGCCCCACCTACACGTCTGTTTAGGTTGTTCTCCTCGAGGCTGCCTGCAACATCACATGATGCTCTTCCCTTTGACAAAGCAGGAAGCTGGCAAATACGCTGCATGAGGACACTGGTGCCCTTGCTCAATGACATCCCCTTAGCAGTATTTTCAGGATGACTGACAGTTTCGACAAGGAAGCCCTGAGCTGCTTTCACTGTTACATTCACTAGATAGTGTCTCCTTAAAGTGTTCATGATATTTTGCCAACGTGCAATACATTTACAGTTGCCTTCAAAAACAGTAAATGTCAATCAAGTAAACTGATTTCAACCAGAATCGTATAAAATGGCTTTCTTAGGTAAGAGTTGTAATTCTCAGAGCCAGAGCACTAGATAGAAATTCCAAGGTCTGAAGATTGTACCTCTGTTCTATTAAGTCAGAAAGATAGAATTCATCAGAGATAGACCCTGCCTGACTCTTAAAAACAGATTCTTAAAATACACTGCCTCAAACCAAGCAGCCTGTTTGTCTAACAATGCATGCCACTGGGGTGTGAGCATCCATTTCAGTTTCAATTGTTCCCACACTGTTTTCGTTAAAAGGGATTGAGGAGGAAATTAATATTTACTGAGATAGTCACTAGGAAGTCCACCACCATGGCAATTCTCCTGTGTTAACAGTAAGGTCTACTACCCAGCTTAGCAATAGCAGAGTTCACACTGTTTTAGCATTCAGACAAGATTGTAATTATAAATATTTATGGGAAAATTGCCATCCATAAAAGTATGAAGTTACCTAGCTGCTCATTAGAAAGCCTCAAACTCACCTGACGTTGCCCTTGGTATTTCGCAGAACAGTTGCTGCAAAATTCTGTGTGACTCCCACCAGGCTGATTCCATCTACTTCCACAATCTGGTCATTGACTTGGATCCTGGAGAAAAAGAGAAAACAACACCCACAGTGAACTCATTTGATAATGCACTGCCCTTCCCAAGAAAAGAACTCGACCAAGAACTTGCTGGCTCAATCTTACTCTTCCCCACAATAAGCTAACTTTTGAAGATTACAGAGACAGTTCAGTTAGTACAGGGAACTGACTCTGAGACTCAGAAACTAGGTAAAATGTCCAGAACTGGATCCCTGCCGCCAGCCAGCCAAGCCTGTTTAGATAATTCAAGGCCAAAGAGATATTCTAGAAACAACACCTGAGGGACGAAACTTGAAGTTGTTCTCTTAGCCTCTGCATGCATGTGCACATACATGTACACATACCCACAGAAACATATAAATATATGTACACATGCAGACATGACAAAAACTAATTCCACTGAAAGCTAGAAAAGTAATATTGAAAGGATTCAGTTTATCACACATAGTCTTAAGAAATGGCAACTGTAATACATGGCAGATGTCTAGCACGTTTTGTGTCGAATTAAATGTAATAGAAACAGCTGCAACACCTTCGAGCCTAACACCTAGTGCCTGTCACTATCATACTCCCCCAGGGAAAACAGCAGAAATTGCATCAGTGCTTCAAATATGCAATGCTCATATGTCTACATGTGTATGCGTATATGTACTCAAAGATGTGTCTTTATGTATGTATGCTTCTGAGATGCATATTATATCAATGTTGATAAAGGTGTAAGTACTTCTAAATGTGCACATATTTTTATATAGGCGAGTTTTTATTCCTCATAAAATACTTTGCACATGGAATAATGTGATATGAAGTTGATAACATACACTCAGCCACCCAATTTCCAGCTTTATCAATTTGAGCACTGTGCAATATTTAAATCATTTTTTAAAATTCATTACAAAAAGGGGATGCTCCTTAGATGTTTTCCTATAATATTATTGCCTGTTTTTCTTCAGTACAGATGGCCACTAACTATTTTCTGTGTGTTTGACCAATGAATATACAATACAAATGTATGCTTCACAAATTACAAAGGCTATCTCTCATCTTATTACATTATTCACTCAATATTAAATTGGAGATTTTTCCTCTGGTAACCACAGCTGTAATTCTATCTAATTTATTTAGACAACTATATCAAATTATCTTTTGTGCAGTTACTTTTTGTAAATAGACATGCATACTTTTCAAATTTAGCAATTATAAACACAGATGTAAACAATGACTTTGCTATATATTTTTATACACATGAGCTATACCTTTCCAGAGTATAGACTCGACTCAGGGTTTCAATCACAGTAGAAATTAAACAAATTAAACAAACGTATAGGAGTCAAAGAATCCTTGGTATTTTCAGATCTTTTTATATGTCGTCAGCCATGGAGTTTCAGAGCTCACTCAGCTCTATTATTCAGACATTACTACCGACCTTGTTCCTTAGAGAAGGCAAAGGAAGGAGAGGTGCTGAGGAGGGACCCCAAGGTAGGCAGATAAGCTCTCCAACCCTGGGCTACACCCCCTGCTGGGATACCTGGCTCCCCAAACACTCTCTGAATCACATTTATTTTCTTGCTACTTTCTAACATGACTAGAGTGCTAAATAAAATCTTTGCCCTGTTTGTTTTACATTTACGAAAGTCACATTGAAGGATCCACTGAAGGCATGAAGAGTGCTTACAAAGTCAAACTGTGGCACTGCGGAGACCCCTACATGCTGAAGCCCAGCTCCCGCCCCCACCTCTGACATCAGAGTGATCTCAGAAACAACAGAGATATTTGCTGCCATTCACATCTGCTGGCAGTTTACTGCTCTCACTTTATATTTTTCGACTTCTGTACTTTGTATTCTCCCCCATCCCCACCCCCATATTTTTGCCATTCTGGTGCTAGACAAGATGATGATGATAATGGGGGTGGCGGTTGGCAGCCTTGACTGGGGAACTGTCATTAAAAGCAGCAGCAGGAGGGAGCAGGCTTGTACACCTTGCTCTGGAGAGCTGTGGAGGGGTTACTGAACTCCATGCCCTCATGGGATGGCAGAAGATTCTGACACACTACCCTTCTAATCCTCTTCTATATTATGAGTTTAAATCATGGCCCAAGCATTTCATGACTTCTAGCGGGGATCAGACTTCACAGAAATGTTCTGAGTTTCCTGAGGACTTCATGTGTGTCTATGGTTGCAAACTGAAGCTGTCTGTTCTCTTTAGTTGTGTGACTGCACACAAGTGTCTCTCATTATGTGACAATAAAATATTTTCCTAAGAATGGTACTAAAACATAAAAACTACAAATTCTCTGAAATTATGAAGGTGTGACCCAGTTGGATTTTATACTGTAAACAATTCACAATGCTAACTTTAGGTCTGTTTCTGGGTTCTCTATTTTGTCCTGTTGATCTATCATTTATTATCATATCTGTTATTAATTATTTGTAAATACCACATTTTTTGATCTCTGAAGCTTTAAAAGAAAATCTTGAAGGCAGAAAATGTCCCTTTCCAACCCTTTTTTATTACCCTTTATTACTGAATGTACTATTTTGGATCTTGTTTCTTTCCTTTCATAGAAAACATCACACTCATCAGAATTCACTGTTGTGGTCTTAATATGAAATTTTGCTCACTGGCTCATATTCTTGGAGCCTTGTCTGGAAAGCCATGCTGGAGGAAGTCAGCCACTGGAGGTGGGCTTTAAGTTTTATATCGTGGCCACACGTCCTGGTCACTCTTTCAACTCTCTGAGTCAGGATGAAATATGTGAAACATGGCCAGCCAGCTTCCTGCTCCTGCCTGCATGCCTGCCCTGCCTGGCACTCTCTTCATCCAGGATGGAGGGCTGTTTCTCTGGAACTGTGAGTCAGGATAATCCCCTTTCCTTCCTTAACTTGCTTTTGTCAGGTATTTTATCAAAGCAATGGGAAGGAAACTAAAACATCCATAAATTAACTTAATGACATTATTCACTGAAATTTCAGTGGCTACACGATACAATTCAGGAGAAGCTATAGCCCTGACAGAATTCTTCCTACCTATGGGCATGAATAGAACTCCATTTAGCGACCCAGATTTGATATCCTTATCAGAATTCTATAACTTTCCTCATATGGAACCTAAAATTATGTCAGATGTACTTAATTTTGGAAGATGATAACTATTATTTTTCATCTCGAATTTTGTTTTGTATAGCTGATCTGCTTCGAGTGACTAACAGTGGATAATCTTGCAGAATAGACTCATATCCTACCAATGATAAAATCATGACGTCTGAGAAGTTTTGTTTTTTAAATCGATGCGGCTGGAATATTCCTGCAAGCACTGTTTCAGAGGACAAAGTGCCTCTGCGTGCTTTCTACAGTTTCTTATAAAAAGTGGTCAGATTTGCTTTCAGACTTTGCGAAGGGAGCAGGCCGTAATTCTTCAGAGAATGCTTCCAAGCTGGGCAGGGATGCTCCAGTGCAGACAAGAAGTCTCACAGGGGACTTCTCTGCTCCCAAATTCACTTTCTGTGTCCCTGCTGACACAAACCAATGTGATAACGGTAAAAACAAGTTAAATTTGGGAGTGGTGCATTGATACAGTGCATAGGTACAGTGACATTGATAATTCTGGAGACAAAAACAGAGTTTGCTGGAGAATGGGATTTTGAGGCCAGCCTGGAAAACTCAGCAAGACCCCATCTTAAATTAAAAAGTAAAACACGATACAATTGAGAGAGGAATGAAGGCAGAGACAGGTGAGCTCAACCTCAAGTGTCCAAGCTTTGGTGGCAAGCATCCTCAGGTCTACAAGAGAGGAAAGGACTAACTAACTGAGAAAAGCATGATGCATTGAGCGGAGCAATTTAAAACGTTACCAACATGACATAAAAAAATCAGAAACATGTTCTTGACACCAGACATATGTGAGAAAGGAATCTCATCTATAAAACATGTTTAGACATAAATCCCCAATGTGTCCCTACTGTTCTGGTCCACAGCTCCACCCTCCTTCCGGCCAGCATTGCTCCTGTTCTGTCTCTACTCTTTATTCAGTTGCTTTGCCCAATGACATCAGTACAATTTTCTTAACTCTAGTTTGTACAAAACCTTGGAATTTTGACTATGAATTACTTTAAGAGTTATTTCTTAGCTGCTGAAGGTCTCATCTAAGATGTACACTGTCACAGAGTGGGAAACAAGCAACAGACAGCCGAGCCCTTCTTGTCATATCTTTCAGCATGCACACACTCTCACGCACTGCAGTCTGGGTAATTATTATCCTGAATGAGATAGGCAGGGAGCTCGAGGAAGAAAGCTGGCACAGATAATAACGCAATCTTCCTGACTGAACTGGAAAATTGAACAGGCACTTCTAAATGACACTGGGGTACACTGTTGTAATAGTCACACAACTTAATAATTTTAAAAGAAGGCACTTGGGGCAAAAAGCTGAGATACACTGGGGAGGGTCCTCTTAAAGGAGCCTAATAGATACCAATGAATACATAGAAAAACCTGGCCTAGACCACAGTCTCAAAAGCCCAAACCACAAAACCATAAAAGCCTGTGGCACTCCAAAGAAAGAAAAACACAACATAGTGAGAATGCATGGGTAAAATAAATGAGGATATAAGATGAACGGTCAGCTTTACATGAAAATAATGAATAATAGAGTCAATACACAAAATGATGGTTTCTGGTACAATTTAAAGGAAACAGAAGCTGGGCATGGTAGTGCATGCCTTTAATTCCAGCACTCAAGAGGCACATCTCTAAATTCGAGACCATCCTGGTTTACAGAGTTCATGACAGCCAGGGCTGCATAGAGAAACCCTGTCTTAAGAAAACAAACAAAGAAACAAACAAAAATAGAAACAGAGAAGAGGGGAAAATAGAACTTAAAGTCTTTTATACTAAATTTGAAATAGAAATCAGATTATCAAATAAGTTTCATATGTCCCATGTTTGAAGCATGAAGTTGAGAGTCTTTCCTAGACAATCACTAAAGATAAACTAGAAGACAAAGAAGGTGACGGTACATGAGCCACAGGGTAGGCCATGAATTTGAGAGCAACAGTTCTGATGGGAAGTTAAGAGTAGGAAATAAATATAGACTTTAACAAGTTTAAGTTTAGACTTCCATATTAATTTTGTTTGTTGTGTGTAATTGTTTTTGTTTTGCTTTGTGTTTGTTTGTTTTGGTAAAATGGAGAAGCAGGGAAGAAATTTCTGTCAATTACATAGCAGAGGGAGTTTGCATGGACCACTTATTTCTGTAGATTCTCACTGAGACACCAGTGAATAATTAACATGCAAAAAAAACCCCTGAAAATATACACCAAATAATTTCTTTTTGAAAAGCAGAAATACAGGTGATCAATGAACATTGAAAGGGCTCACAGAGGAGCTAAAGCTGACAGCACTCGCTGCTTTTACAGATGGCCTGAGCTTAGTTCCCAGCACCCACAGCACAACAGACTGTAACTCCAGTTACCTCTGGAGGTAGACACATGCATGTGGTGCACAGGCATACATACATTCATGCATGAAGTAAAATAATAAATTGTCAAGGACAAGGGTGAAAGAAAAAATTAAAAATAAAACCACAATTACATCATGGCACTCAAATTATTAAAGATTTTATTGAGTCTGCATGGGGTACAGCAGCTGCCGTTTGGGAGTTCTGTTCTGGGGATTACTAACTGACGTTTCTGAAGGGCACTTTAGCTACTTATTTCTAAAGCATTTAACATGCATATAATATACACTGACACAGTAATGCAAGTTACCATTATTTAATTAGTTTCCAAAAAAATAATCAGAGATGTTCCTGATAATTTGTATAAAAAAATATTGACAGAATTCCAATCTTGAAATTAAAAAAATGTCAAAAACATCTATAAGTTATACATACATACAACATACACACACATACAGACACATACTAGTAATGCAATAAAAATGTCTTTAAAATCTATTGTGCAAATGAACTACATATTGCTCTGTAATGCGCTATTTAAGTACTGACTGGATTTAGAGGCTATAGGTTTATTATAGTCAGCCATTGCCACTTACTTGTGAGTGTACATAAGACAATTTAGCTTCCTTTTATATGTAACAGAAGCAATAAAATGCATATTAAATCATTACTATTAGCAAGAGCAAATAAGTTAAAATACAGAGAGCACAGATCACTGATGTCACAATGTAAGAAATGTAAGATTCATCTCTTGATGAATAAAATGTATAAAAACATAAGGCTGTGCAGAAAAACCCTTTACCTGTGAACTTACTTTCAATTTCTCATGTTCATTTGCTGTCTAAAAGTACTAAGTGGAGAATTCCAGAAATAAACAATTCCAAGCATTTAAACCACATGCCATTTATTCTAAGTAGCATGATGAAATCTGCCTCTTGCTCCGTCCTAACAGGATGAGAACTGCCCATCTGCCAGGCGTGGCCTGCTGGTCACAGAAGCACTTAGTTACAAAAGGAGCATCCCTAGAATCACAGTGCTTCTGCTCAAGTTACTCTTACTTGCTTTAACAACAAGGTAGTGTTGGTCCCTAAGAGTAAGAAGACAACTCAAATGTGCCCAAAATAAATAGTGGGACTCCTTTAAGTGAAAAAGTGAAAGCTGTCAACTTAGAAGAGAAGGAAAGTGCATTTACACATATAAGGGTTGCTGAAGGCTATGGTCAAAACAAAGGCAGAGCTGTTCTCCAAGATTTGACCTTCAGGGGATTTCAATGCCATGGAGATACAGATCCAACAGCAATATCCCAACTCCCCAAGAGAAGATCTAATATCAGTATAAATAATGGAACGACATAGGACAAGAAAATAAATAAAGAGGTTAAGAGAAATGTAGGCCCATATTTCTACATGGTATGGCAACCAGAATCCCAGGCCATAGTTGGCACCTGACACAGGAGGTGGTCGGTCACCTAGTCTGTCGCCATCCCTAACACAGGGTCAGGATATTGTTCTGCTCCTTCTTTGTAATTTGGAGGATGCCTGAAAAGAGATGTTAATTCAGCCTATGTGATAAAGCTGCCTTACACAGCAGGAAGATAGAAAGACATGATAGAGCAGGCATAGGTAGACGTGACCACAGCCATTCACCTGGTTACCTAGGAAACAGAATGCTAATGAATTTCCCTCTCAGTTTATGTGTAGGTATATGAGGATATTTGGAGAATTAACGCAGAGGAATTTTCAGGATGTGAACTCAGGATTTCATGACAGATCACTGGGAATCTCCCTCCCGATAAAGCCATGTTTGTTGTGTCTTTAATCCAACATCTCCCCTCTGGTCCAGAGAAACAATTTAGGGTCCGGGCTGGCACTGGACCCTGACAGAGAAAACAAATTTAATTTTTAAGGCAAGTGAGGAAAATATAAAATTTCGTGTGTCTGAAACCAGATCTAGGAGCACTAAATGCAATCTTTTTCTTTGTACTTTCATATTGCAATTTTGTTTGAATTTGTGCTCAATTCACCTAAGAGATGATGCATAATCATTTAGTTTGGCATGGTACTGAATGTAAGGATTATTTCCTATCTCCCAATGACTTTAATAAATGAGAAGATTTTTACAAGTTTAATTCACTTGGAAGAAAGGGTCCTTTTCAATGAGTTACATGATATTAATATTTCCCGCTTTAAATTATATAAATATACATATACATGTATGTGTGTATATATACATATACTTATATATACATGTGTATATATACACATATATATGTATATATATATATATACATTTATGTTTTTTCTAGACATGGGTTTTCTGTGTAGCCCTAGATGTTTTGGAATGGAACTTGCTTATGTAGACCAGGCTTGTATGTAGATCTCAAACTCAGAGATCTGCCTACCTCTGCGTCCTGAGTGCTGGGATTAAAGGCACTGGCCACTATGCCTGAATTAAAATTTTGTGTATTATTTGTTTTATATTGTGTTTATGTATGTATACTTATGTCCACACATGTGGAAACCAGAAGACAGTTTTTAGTAACATGCTACTGGTACCAATATTGTTCATAATTAACTCAGCATCTTTCTTGAGACCCTGTCTCAAAATAAATAGATTAAATAAATAAATTTGGTACCTACCCCTTTAGAGCCTGATACATACCAACAAGTATTTTAGGATTATGAAAGACAGAACGCTGTTACTGTCAGTCTCAATAGGACCATGATCCATTGACTTTTTGAGAAGGTTATGTGATACGTAATCTAACATAAGAATGCTATTTATTTAGTGTTCATTGAATTCAGCTGTCAGAATCTGAGGGGTTTTGTTTCATTTCTATTGTCACCCCTTTGCTTCCAATTTTCCATCAGAAGCCTGGTATAAAGTTAAGGTGAAACCTTTACATTAAAGATACATGACCTTTGACCCGATGCAAGCTAAAACATTAGGCCATAATTATCTGGAGCAGGATGCCAGCCTCTGCTCACAGAAAGGTCTCCGTCTACAGGTCCAAGCAGCACTCTGGCATCTATTTCTCTGTAGGAGACATAAAGGAGCACTAGTCTACAGAAACCTTAAATTCCCCTCTACTCTGTCATTTTCAAAAGCACCAGAATTATTACTATTCACTTGAAATATGTCTGAAAAAAGTTGTATGTCAACTTCCATACATACCATGTTATGGTCCACTTCCCACTGCGTAAGCGGATAAAGGACACAAACAGAGACAGACAGATGCACTGTCCTGCTACCAATAGGAAAGTAAGTCAGGTGTTTTAACATTCTCACACATCTGAGAAACACTAAAAGAATTTATTCATGAAATGAAGATCTCATTGACAGAAATTTGCAGGGACAGTTTCCTGGGACTCAATAGTATCCAGCTCACCTGCCATCCCGCTGAGCAGCACCACCATCTGTCACTGTCTTGACAAATATCCCCAGCTTCTCCAGTCCTGCATCAGCGCCAACGCCCATTCCAATAATGCTGATGCCAAGCCCATCGTCATCTAGGAGAAAGAGAAGACCGTGAGCAGCAGTCTCTGCTCTGTTCTCGCTGACTTAGCGAGCTGGACAGGCGGCGTGTGGCTTTGTTCTTTATTATTGCACAGGAAAGTGATACACTTGCCTTCACAGATCAAGAGGACCCAAATGGTCCAAGAGTTTCAGATATTTTCTGCTACTGCTGGCAATCGAGTGTGGTCTCAGGAAAGATGATAATTTGGTTCTTAAAGAATCAATGAATCTCAAAACAGAGTATTCGATTACTTTATACAATGTTTTAGACAACGACAATAAGACACTCAACACCAATTATAATTTTAAATAAATGTAACCCACAGTTATTTGGAATCTTTCCATTTTTATCATCAACTCAAGAAGATTGCATGAAACTTGGAATTGGCTCAGTGGTCCAGCACTTCCCTACTGTGTTTTATGTCCTGAGTTTGATTTCTAGCACAATGAAAACAAAACAAAGGAAAAATAAAGAATGGATGTATAACAGAGAACACACCTCTATGCTTCTATACACGCAGCTAGAGTCATCAGTAACAATATATGCATGGGTACACCTGGATGTGTATACAAACACACACAGGCAGACCACACTGATGTACACAAGTAAGTCTTCGTTTCTTTAGGCATTAAATATTTAATATTCATGATGCCTTGTGGATAAACTTTTATAGATCTAAATCACTGCATAATATTTATGACAATATATCACAGTATATTCAATCATTTCTCTGTTAAGAATCAGTCACCTTTATTTCCATTTTATTGGCCCTGTGAGCAATATTGAAAGTTATATTTCAAATTCTCTTACAAATCATGTGTTTATTCACATTTCCATTTGCCCTTTCCATGAGTAAATGTAGTTCCACCACCAATAAAATATGAAGGCTGTGAAGGTTATTTGTCCTAGTCCTCAAAGTCTGTGTAATCATAATTTATCAGCAGTACAGAAGAAGATATTCTAGCTAATCAGCAGAGACGAGTTCGAGATGGGTCCCTAAAGGAAAACTAACCACAAATTCAACAGAATGCAACTAAATAACTTTCAGCAATTGTTATTATTAAATTCATAATGTGCTTCAGAGGAGGGTTAATGTCAGCAATCATTAACTGTCACATTAACTGTCCTTAAGGACAGCTGTGTTCTAAGTACATCTAGACAACCCTGCATCTTGATCCTACATTGGTTTCTAACAATGCTGTATCCTCTTACATTCTGTGGTGCCTTCTCTGCATGAGTGCTATGAAGTTTAGCCGAGGATATATCCACCTTGACTGCAGGCAGAGGACTCTCCAGGGTGAGAACATAAGCATCCACTGACGTGGGAGTGCTCACTGAAGACCACGGGAACGCCTTACACTCAGGATGCTTACACATACACAATTTCTCATACTTATTTCATTCAAATAATTCCTCTTGTATAACCTGAACATGATTGGGAGGATTCTGTTGCTAAAGATTTTCCAACTTTCATTCCACTGTGAGAATTCCTCCCCAGAGTTCTCTCGTGTTTGTGAAGGGTTGATGTGTTTCGGTAGGGTTGGGTGGGTGGGGGTGGTTACATATTGGTCATGCCCGTGGCTTTCTTCCCTCCTACATGAATTTTCTGGTGTGTATCATGGTAAACTGATGGTTGGTGTTATGCCCAGATAACAAAGTCCCCCCAAAACCAACCAGGAGACCAAGTCCTGTAAGTAAAAGCAAAGAGCTTTTATTCTTAGACAAGTTTGCAAACTCGGTCTCTCCTTGTGTCCAGTGTATTGAAGTAATCCCCCACCCCCAGCTTAGTGAGAGTTGGGTTTTTATAGTAGCAAAGGTGGGGATAAGGCATTTCCAAGGTTTAGAACCCCTGATTGACTGACATTTGTCTAGGGGTGTCCTGGTGAAAAGCATGGGTGTGTGCTGGCAGGTGACCCTATCTACAATGGTTGGAACGTTAGGAATTTCCTTTGGTCTCTTTCTGGGTGGTGCCTGGGTGGCCTCAGTTCGTGGTCTTTATAAGAAGGGTAAACTACTGAGACTTGGGCTTCTTTAGAGCTTGTCTGGCTGGGCCTCCAGTTGACTGAGTGAAGCTGTGACATTTTCTGGAGTGAATTTGTTCCTAAAATTGAGGGATTTCCTATGAGGTTCATAGCTAGGACAATGTCCAAACCTTAAGAAACAGTTCTGTAGACACTTCCACAGAAAGAAGTGTAACAGGGTTTCTCTCCACCTCCCTCCTGTTCCCTCCCCTGCCCAGGAAATCTCTGGAGAATTAGCATTTCTCCAGGATTCTGGCTCTCTTCACTACACAGCATGGGTTCTCTTCATTATCATCACCACAAGTCAAACTAAGAGTTAAAGCTCCCATGTTTATTATATTCCAACATTTTCTCTCAGATCTCCACACTGTCAAGACACTGAATCCCTACAACTATCCTCATGAAAATTATTTGTTTTAATATCTATTTTCCCTGCCTCGACTTAGGGCTTCGTAATTATCCTTTTTCTTCTTCCCATAGTTTCTCTTATTGCTCTAACTAGAGAGTTATTTAGATTTTTTTTTTTTTGATCTGTAGAGCCTGTTTTGGAAAAAGTATCACTAGCTTGAAACATCTCGAATCTTAATGCAAACTTCCTACAAGAAGAAATAAACAAATGAACAGCAAAATATGGATGGAAAGGCGTGATCAACTCACAGATGACACTCCAGCACCTCGCCATTCTCTTTTATAGGAAGGAGTGTCAAGCCCCTGTGAAGTTTGGAAATCACAAAATCAAGAAAGCCAGCAGTGGGCCAGAAAGAATGCTCAACACACTATGGTACTCTCTATTGAGCTTGCTCCCTAAATTCAATCCCCAGAACCCACACAGTGGGAAGAAAGAATGGATTCTGGTGAGATGCCTTCTGCCCTTCACATGTGTACCTCAGTACATGCAACTTTCCCTCTCCTCAGAGATTTAATACATATAATTTATATAAAATGTTGAAAACAATGCGGTATTGGCTCTGAGCACTGGTCTTTCTTCCTTTACACATTCCTGGGGACAGACAAAATAATTAAGTAGACAAAGCCATCAGGAAAAAAACAACAGGGCCCTCATATTACAGAAGATGCTGCCACCTGACCTGGAGGTCCATGCTTGCTTCCTCTCAAGAAAGAGGTTCTTTGCTGGTACAACATTGCTTTCATTGCCAGTGAGATTTGAGCCTGTATCCACTGGACTGTGGGTTATTAGATTTCATTTCCTGTAAAATGCCAGTTTTTGTACTGAATTTTGTCTCTTTATTCTGATGATTTAAAAAGATTTTTAGAATATTATAGTTATTAATTTTGTTAGCTATAATAAAGTTTTTCATTTTCCTATGGATTTTTTTCTAACATAATTATCCTTATCAGGTTAAGGCTGCACACAATCAAATTGGTACCATCTCTCCTAAGTTCTGATCTCACATTTTGGTTGTGTTATTCCCATCAACCTAGGTGATAGACATTGTTGAAGATGTTCTTTGAAGAGGGTATCATTCCTTTCTAGTGTCTGATTTTCATGTGTTTGGAGTTTCTTATATATTATGGAAGGAAGGGGCTCAATTGGGGATTTTAGATAGATGCTGAATTATGTCAGACTTCATGTCATATTAAATTCTCCCTCATATGAATTTTTTCTCCTGTATTTTCAGTTTTGCTCACTGACCAGCCACTGTAAGTACAATTTGTCTTGATTATAAAAACTTTCTATTAGATCAAAATATCTGGCAAATTAAATCCCTTATATTTTTTCATTTCCCTTAGGTCTGGATCTTTCTATATAAAATACACTATTATTTAAACACCACCCTCTTGTAACTTTGTTGACAGTTCTGTCTGTATGTATAGGAATTCAGAGCGAGAGTCTGTACCAAGCCTTCTCCTCCAGAATGGGAAATCGACTGGTTGGCTTAAGTTTTACTTTTTTCCCTTTTTCCATTGCCACTCTATATTCATGTACATGGATATCTGGTCTGGAACCTACCAGATAGTTCAGGCTGGCCTTGAACTTATGGTGACCCTCCTTCCTTAGCCTTACCTGTGCTCAGATGAAAGAAATAAATCACCATACCTAAGAAAATAGCTGATATTTGCTGTAGATTAAAATATAAATAAATACCATATTTTTAAGTAATAAATATAATCAGTATTTTCTTGCTACTTATATGAAATATGTTCATATTTTACTCTTAAGTTATGGATATGAATCATGGGAAAACCTATTCATTTTTTATGGGTCTGGAGGCAGGTCTCTTCCTCCACAAATTATCTTACCAATTCTAATATTTTAAAATTTGAATTATGTCTCATATATATATATATGAGACACACACACACATACATATGATTTAGTTACATGTCCCCTTAAAGGATCAAGTGTTATAAAGACTTGGGTCCTCAGTTTGGCACCGAGAGACAACAGGACCTAAATAGAGAACGTAGGGTGTGCCCTTAAAGGGAATGCATGGAACCCATGCACTGGTCTTTTCTGCTTCCTGGCTGTTAGGAGGGGAGCAAATTCCTCTGGAGCACAGCTACTCCCCTGCTTCACCACAGACTCCACACCAAAGTCCAACTGCCATGAACTGAAACCATGAACTGAAATCAGCTTGCATGGGAGCTATGACTTCAGCTGCTGTGTTTCAGTCAAAGCCTGACTCAGCAGAACTTAAGAGATGTTTTGCAGACTTCGTCTTTTGTTCTTTATGCTGGTCGTATCATTTAACCGGCATCCCACGTTTATCCTGTCTTTAGTTGAAGCACTTCCCACGCTCTCAGACGTAAAGATAGAATTCTCCACTGCTTTGTGATCTGCACCTTGCAGAACTCATAGGCAGTGTCCATCACCAGAGAACTTACAGTTTTCACCTACATGTTACCAATTATCTTTCTATATGACTACAGACTTTCTCCTGTACATGGTATGCAATTAACTTTGCTCATAAAGGACTATCTTTTCTTCCATTTTCTCTAATGTACTCTCTTTAGAGTACATTATCATATTAACATTTTATTTCACTTACAATTCTGAAACTCTGAGTAGGTGCTATAGCCTTCATTTTTTAATAGTATATTAGTGTTGGATAAAATCTCTTATGGGATTTTTGGTGGCATTTGCCATTTTTAGTTCCCTTCATTTTATCTGGAAAAAAAAGGGTCTAAACAACACTGGTTTTGTGTGTTCTTTATGCTCATGTAGCCATCTGGGTATGAAGCACATCAACGTTTTATTTGTAGATAGCATTCTAATGAAACGTTTTCATGTTTTATGCAATGGACACTATTTCAATTACTATTAAGGCAACTTGCCAATCCGTTACATTGATTTGGATAATTTATAATGCTAGAAAATAATAAGTCATTTGTAGGTACCAATCATTTGTGTCAGAGAAATTCAGTGCCTGATAACTCTCACGCTGCTCATTTGTATTTATTTACCATATATTACTAATTTGCCTTCAGTCGAAATTTTCAAGAGTTGGATCTAGATGAGGAGAAAGACCTTGCACTATTAATTTTCCTATTATTTCATTTCTGTGTCACTTATATTGCTGTATTTATAGTTTCTCCCAGTCTTGTTATTTGCCTGACGCTGTTTGAACATGCTCGTACTTAACAGCCAAAACTTGATTTGAACTTCATATGTTTCCGCCACATGTGTGCTGTGTGATGAGAGGTGTGTGCCACATCGGACTTGTGCTTTGCGGTTTTAAAAATGGTTTGGCATTTTTAAAGATGTCATCCCTAAGGACTGAAGAGCCGGGGACAGTAGATTCACCTTGTTTCAGCGCCTCAGTTTCATTGTTTATTTCTCTTAGACCAGCTGGTGGCTAGGAGAGTCTCCTGCTTGTGTACCTTTGTGTGAGGCTTTGCACTTTTAACTGATGTAGAGACCAAAAAAAAAAAAAAGTAAAAGAAAAATAAAAAAAGGAAAAAGAAAGAAAAGAAAACTAAAAAGCACAAGGAAGACTTGGATCCAAGCAATGCAACACTTTCTGCCATTACAACAGTG
>JAQHUG010000532.1:177474-194288 GCA_028555095.1 Dicrostonyx torquatus | reverse complement strand
ACACAATCATAACACACATGCAGAGAACTTTGGTCAGCACCATACAGGCTCCCTGGTTGCTGGTTCCGTCTCTATGAGACCAGGTCAGTTGATCCTGTGGGCCTTGTGCTGTCCTTCACCCCTCTGACTCCCCCAATCCTTCTTAGCACTGCACACCACTCTGAAACAAGTCTTCCTTCATAGTCACAACAGATGGTAATCTTCTGCTTGTTTTGTTTCTGTTTTTCAGCATTCCTTCATAAACGAACAGCTCTGTGGAATGTTTGAAGGATGGATCACTAGGATCCACTGTCCATCTGCTCTAGTTGAACTCATTAGGCTTTTCATATTCATGCTATTAACATTACCATATTACTAATTTTGTCAACACTTTATTCCTACATGGTTTAGCAGGCATTCAAATGTGAAGCCAAAACTTTATTTCCCAGTTTAGATAAATAAGGACCAGGAGGGCAACATGGAGAGTTTTCATTTGTATAAAAGATAATTGTCACAGTATAATTTAGCAAAGCGAGAGTTGTAAGAGACCCCCCAATCTGATAGTGTTGATCATACAAATGGCTTCCTTCATATACACAGATCCACATAGAGACTCCAAGCCTGGACTCAGGAGTAATGTGGAAATGGAGATGAGACTGAAGATTAATACATGGAAAAGTCACATCACCTCAAAATGAAGGTAAGAAGTCAAGGCAAGTATGGTGGCTCATATGTATAATCTCAGGACTCCACAGGCTGAGGCAAGTATGGTGGCTCATATGTATAATCTCAGGACTCCACAGGCTGAGGCAAGAAGACGGGTATGAGTTTAAGCCCACCGTGACCTACTCCGTGAAGATATCAGGCTAGCCATGGCCACCTCTGGCTCAATCCTTCCCCTTAGCCCTTAGAGTCAATGTATGTTTGTTCACATGTACACTCAGCTCACTTTTATAACCTGCCTGCCATACTGAGGAAAAGTAAGCTAGTCTATCTCTGGAGACACTAACACGCCAAGCAACATTTCCAGTCCTCCTCATAGGCACATCAAGGTACTATATGACTCCAACTTTCTCAAATTGGGGAATAGCTATGTAAGCACTACTGGCTGCTAGTTTCGGAAGAAAAACCCCACAATGTATGTCATGCCCCATCTAAGGTAAAACCCACAATGTATGTCATCTAAGGTATCTTATTTCAAAGACAAGACCTCCCAACCTTGGTGGCTTCCTGTGTTGCTACCATGTGAGAAATAAATACAACAAAGATGGTCCTCCTGAAACTGTTAAGAACATGAGTAACCACAATGACCAAAAGAGCTTCCCTTTGGCTTACCCTGGGCAGAGAGCATAAGCAAGACTAAGCATCTGTTAGATACTGGGATCCATGCGCACATCTCAGCTAGCCCATCATCTAAAAGAAGCACCTGCTCACGCAGCATAATTGCAAAGATCTGGTCTCAGTTTAAAGACGCAGAACTGGAGTCAAGAGGCAGATGTCACTACCCAAACTACTAACCTCACTAAAAGCAAATGGTGAGGAGTGAGACCAAAACCCAGGGAGCTTTCAAGTGTGTTAAGGTGTACCTGTCTGCTCTTCAGCTCAGTCAGCTGGAGTCCAGAAGCCTAGTCCCCAGGGGCCACAAGAGGGACCAGAGCAGGTCCAGTCCTTCTCCCCAGCTTCTCCTTAAATATGACCATGACACTTGGAGGTGGCTACTGGTCGGGGATTGGATGCACCTGCCACATGACCCACGCGTCACGTAGCCCGACCCTTACAGAGCACTGAGAACATTTCTAGGATCAGTTCTTAGCTAAAAGTGACAGAAAAGAATGAGCAAAATGGTGTTCATATTTAGTAGAGATACTAAAAAGTAAAAAAGAATTTTTATTGCTGAGTCTTCTTAATAGCAACCTTGAAAATATTATTCTTACATTATTTGAAATGATAAAAGTTGTCATTTCTCTCAATATATTCATAGAAATTCATAGGCAAAAAAAACTGATGATAAAATCAAGCATCCATTTCTGGATTAGTGATGGCACTATCTTATTCTCAGAGATAATTAAAAATAATCAAATATAGAGGATATAAACACTTCAAATTCCAAATAGTTATAGTGACTCTTCAAAAGTGAGTATGTACATATAAGGTGAAATCTTTAATATATATATGTATATATGCACACAAATGTAAATGGTGTTCTTAAGAGCACATACAAACCAATTTTCTTTTTAAAAATTTATTATTGCCAGGCAGGGTTGCACACACCTTTTAGCCCAGCACATGGGAAGCAAACGCAGTAGATCTCTGAAAGTTTCAGGTCAGCATGGTTTATTATGGAGTTCCAGACCAGACAGAGCTACATAGTGAGACTCTGTCTCAAAAAAAAATTACTTAATTAAAATATTTTATTATGATGATTATAATTGTGTATAGTGACGCATGCAAGCTGGAATGCATGTGGAGGCCAGAGGACAGCCCTGTGGACCTTTCTCCTTTGTGTGATCTCTGGAGAGTGAGCTCAGACTGCCAGGCTTGTACAGCAAGGCCAGTTGTGTGCTATGAGCCATACTGTAGGTCTAGAAATTTTCAGTGAAATAAAAATAATAACAAGGTTTCATATCTCTTATGTATAAGAAAACGGAATTCAGTATGATTGATCTCATTTATCCATAAATATGTCTTGTTAAAGTACTAGAAGACTTTTTTTTAAGTTCTTATAAATGTAGTTCACAAATAAAAATGTGGATCAACCCAAATTCATGTAATTCTAGGACAAGTCCAAATTAGTGAGTTTTTATTTTCCTTAGTGGACAGTTTAACACAGAACTGGGGAATCTGCAACTGGTCATGTTTTCCTTGGTGTTTTCAAATTATTATAAACAATTAAACACTGCCATGAGAAGTTAGCAATGTTCTCTTTCAGCTCCGTGGATCTTTTATTTTAAATCAGAGACATATGCTTTGCAAACTGACAAATGGTAGCCAGTATGAAGGAAATTTGTGGCCTTGGTACAGTTCCCAATGGACATATGTCCTCAGCAAAATACAATAATGATAATAAAATAAAAATAAAAAATAGAGACTAATCATCCCAAATGGTAACTCTTCTGGGGTTGGTCACGGGCAATTTTTAAAAGAGAAACAACTAACCAGTCATTCCCAGAAATGTCTAATTTTCAACAAATTCATTAGGGCGAGCTGCTAGAACAGTTCTGCTCCAGCATTTGTGGTAGCAGTTGGCTCTGACTGCTTCTTCCATTCACTGTAAGTGCCAACAGGTGGGTCACACAGCCCACAGAAGCCCACTGAGAGAGACTGCTCTGAACTCCCCTGAACTGGAAAGCAGAGGTGGAGTGGGACAATTGTCTATGTTCTGTCAATTTTAAATAATTGCTGATTGGCTGGGCAGGAAGTATAGTCAGGACAACTAGAGAGGAAGTAGAGGCAGGTCAAGGAGAACAAGAGAATTCTGGGAAGAGGGAAGCTCCCTCTGCAGTCCTGTCCAGACACCCAAGAAGCAAGATGTGACTGCCCCGCTGAAAAAGGTACAGAGCCATAGACAAGAAGAATGGGTTGATATAAGAGTTAATAAGAAGCCTGAGCTAATGGGCCAATCAGTTTATCTTTAATATATACCTCTGTGTGATTTCTTTGTGGCTAAATGGCTGTGGGAACTGGGCAGGACAGAAACTCAGACAACACAGAGGGAGGAAAGTACACTGTGTTTAGGTCAGCCACGAGAAAGTGGGTACCAGCCACCCCGACTGAGGTACTCAGGAAATGAATGACAAGTTCCTCAGTAGTACAGCTTATAGTTGACATACAGAGCTTCCCAGAGTTTCTACATCTTTGTAGATTTGGAGCGAAGAACTCCAAATTCTAAGGTCTTAACCTTGGGAATGGCACCTCAGGTCCAAGATTAAATTGGAAACCAAATGAAACAGCCCATTCAAGAAGATTATTTGAAATAAATGTGTGCATTAAGCAAAACGGTATGCAACATGAGAGTGGAACTAACACAAAGTGTATGTTGACCAACAAGAGTTGAAGAGAATACCAAACCATGAATGGGGCTAACATATCAGCTACTGAATCTGAGATGTAATTTGAATCCAAACTCCTATGGTTAAGGTGTCAGATGGGGAGGAAATCTGAGAAAGGATGCAGAATTTAATGAGAGTCTTAGGCCACCCGAAGATGCTGCCTTTGGAAAGGACTGTGGCATCATGTCTGGTGACCTGAACTTTCCCTTGGGTATCTCCTGCTGTAATGCCATCTACCTTAAGACCTTCACCAAACCAAGCTGAGAATAGTTGCATGCCGATGAACCTTCAAAACTGTCATCTTAACATTCTTTACAAAGTACCCAGCCCATGTATTTAATCCTAACAAGGAACAAATGAGCTGATGAATGGCCCAAGGAAGTAAGTGAAGATCACAAGGTTAGCTTCAGTATAAAGAGAGGATTATGACACATTCTAGTGGTAGGTGAACGAAAATTGATTTAACCCTCAGACAAAGAGGGCTGAAGACAGACGCCTCCATTACTGTGATGGTCCTTTGATGTGTCCACATGACCAGGCTACTGCCCCCGGTTGCTTATTAACATAGTATGACAGATGACATCAAGAAGGTACTTTGTAGATAACATTAAACTCCACAATTAGTAGATTTTTAAAGAAAAAGAAAGAGACCATCTTTAGTTAATTTTATTCATAATTCAATCAGCTGAAAAGCCTGGAGCAGAAAACTTGGGCTTTCTAGAGACAAAATCCCATCTGGGATTGCGACTACAGCCACGTATTGGTGTTGTAGCTTCTCAGCCATTTTCCATCCCTGTACAGCCCACTCCATTTATAGAGTCAATTACTTGAAAAATTCTCCTGGTTTGTGCCACTACTGGTTTACCTCCCTTGACTCAACTTTGAGTGAAACAAGCACTTTAAGTCTTCAATCCTGCAGCAAGGTAGATTTTTGTTTTTTGGAAACATCTCTCAAAGTGCTAACTATAATCTATACAACTTGTGAATCTATCTATTGGGTCATGAGTGGAATGAGAAAGTTAAAAGTACAAAATTCAAAACACCAGGTTTTATTCATGTATAAAAATACTCATTGTACTTTAAAACTTAGTTTCAATTTTTTCAGTTTTAGTTGAACATACACGCACATTTATATTATATACCAAGGTAAAATAGTTGTGACATGGAAACTAAAGACACAAATAGTTTAAGAAGTTAAATATGAGCATCTCAAACTGCTAAGATTTGAGTGGTAACCACTGATATAGAAATAATCAACCTTCATAGTCTCTCTCTCTGCCACTGATTGATTTCAAATTCTTTTTGAGCACCAGCTCCCTGGTTGATGCAGTACTCAGTACTAAGACTGAGAATGGCCTGCGACCTCATCCCACAAGACTACTGAAGAGGACCACAAGGTGCAATCGCTAAGTCCCTCCAGGGAAGGGGGAAGAGAGGTGAGCAAGAGAGCTCTTCCTAGGGACAGTAAAACCAGAGACTTCACCCAGCTCTGGTGACAGTCGGCAAATCATAATTAGGGCAGGAGAAGTGAGTGGTGCAATCTTAGAGGCACATGGAAGGTAGAAATGAAAAACAAGAATAAAAGTACAACACACGAAACAATTCGACAGACTGGGGATGAAGTGACACACAGAAAGCAGGGCACAGGTGCTCAGCAGAGTGGGGTGTGGGACAGATGGAAGACCAGCATAGCTAAATCTCTATCTCAAGATTCCCTTATTTGCAGAAAAGAAGACAAGTGATTGTTGTGAAAACATGCTGTCACATTATTCTTGGTTTAAAGAGAAAACTGCCAGCTACCATTATCATGAGACTAACGGTCAAATCTGGGGATCACTGACCCTTGTACAAGATTAACTCTAACCTCATACATCTTGTAATAGAGCTGACAACTTTATAAATACTGTGAGAATCAGTGTTTTAAATCAGGTGATTCCATGACATCAAAATTGCTCACACAAAAGACTTCAGGAAGGCTCACAAAAATTTCCTTGTTAACATAAAAGTCAAAGCTCTGATAAAATATCACTGCTACCTCGGCTCCTGATTCTGTACAGCCAGTCCACATTTGTGGGCCAGCTTGATGCCTTGACAGATCCTTAAACTCAAATCCCTCCCCCCTCTCTCCCTCCCCCTCCCCCGCCAAATGGCAGGGTTTCCAGGTCTACCATACTTGAGGACAACTGGACCCTTCTCTCCACAGGGACTTGAGAGAAGAGAAGTCTTCCTCTTTTCGACCACCCACTCCCATAGACAAAATCAGTCCAGTTCTCTGATAGAGTCTAGCTCTCCTTGTTTTCCATTTCCTGTCTGTTCAGATTCCTAGTAGTTCAGATATCTTGTTACTTAATTGGCTGCATTCTGACATTCCTGAACTATGGTTCCAGTCATGCTACTTGGGGTCAGGAGATGGGGACAGGAAAAGTTGGGGGTCACTGAGTAACTCCTGCATGTATACCTTTACTATTTTTAAAATGACACATACTGTCCAAACAGTATTTTCTGATAGAAATGGTGTGAGAAGAACACTTTAGGGCTCCATTACCTGGATATCCAATTTCAAACACTCAGAAAGGCATGCGTTCAATGGCCCTGGATTCAAAGGCTTTAGAACCACTTTTACCTACATCACTTCCTTTCACTTCGCCTTGTATGCAAAACCTGGTAGTACTTGGTAAATATTACCAGGTAGCATTTGGTAAAGCCTTTGTCTTTTCCATACATATGCAAGATTATGCTACATCATGTACATATGAGTGCCCACGGGTTCTATTCAGATAACTGTAGGAAGCTTGAGGATGAAGCAGCTTCATTCATGTTTTTATCATCTTCTGCTCATAGAACACCATAAGTCATTAGTAAGAACTGTCACTGACCCATGTGTCACTGATACTTGACAGGTAGACTACTTGAAACAGAAGACACAGTACTCATGCACAAAAACTGATGAAAAAAACACTGCAGGTTAAGATATGAAACATTGGAAACTATTAAATAGTTGCTTAAGTTTAAGAAAAAGTTTAAAGAGCCGGGCGGTGGTGGCGCACACCTTTAATCCCAGCACTCGGGAGGCAGAGACAGGAGGATCTTTGTAAGTTTGAGACCAGCCTGGGCTACAAGAGCTAGTTCCAAAACTGCAGAGAAACCCTGTCTCGAAAAACCAAAAAAAAAAGAAAAAAAAAAAAGAAAAAGTTTAAAGTAAAATACCTTCCAAATAAGGAGGTGCCCAC
This sequence comes from Dicrostonyx torquatus, assembly GCA_028555095.1. NCBI lineage: Eukaryota > Metazoa > Chordata > Mammalia > Rodentia > Cricetidae > Dicrostonyx > Dicrostonyx torquatus. Next base: position 187,030 of record JAQHUG010000532.1, on the reverse strand, counting down.
ACGCTCTCAGCTTAGGGTGATCTTTAATAGTACTAGCAGCCAAATGATTGAGCTAAATAGCCATAGCTGACATCAGGACCGTATTGTAGGAAAGTTGACTGTTAACAGCATGGTCACGGGTATCACCTTAGGGACCACATGTCACCTAAACAGGGGCACATACTTCTAGAACTAATTTTAGATTGTACGGCAGATAATCTCAGGAAAGAGCTCTAGGCTCATTCTGAAAGGGCCTCTGCTTGTGGCAGACACTCCTGCTTCCTTCTGGTCAGGTTAATGTCAGTGCACATCAGGCTGAGAACTCCCAATCTACACTCTGAGATGATTACGTAAAGTTTTGTTGTGAGGCATACCATCACTAAGGATATCGTTATTGATTATAAAAGTATATCATTTGACAGACAAGAAGGAGTTTTCTGGTTGCAGCGTCTGGCAGGAAGAAGTAAAACATTTAAGAGTGTTTCAGGGGTTGTTAGTAAATTTAAATGTGTAAATGAATAAAAATGGTTGGTTCCCCTGTAGCCTTGAATGCAGCATCTGTCCCTGGGTAATAACGGGTCAGGTACAGCTGAATGCCCCACAGCTGTGACAGATTAACTGATTATAATACAGGAGTCTAAGCCACAGTCTTACTCCCAAGACATGATGGTCGGAACCGGAGAAATTCCACTTGCTAGGGCTTCTCTTCTACTAAGTCCCAAATACAAACAATCCAGTGCAGAAGAGCTCAGGCCTGTGGACATGTTACTACCCCTCCTGCTGGGCTGACAGGAAGAACTTAAGAGCCTGCACCATGTATTTCCAGCCAGTTTGGAAAGACAGACAGACTCAAATGCCCCTTTGCCTGATAAGCAGCCTGAAGTAGCCACAGCACCTAAGAGCAAAGCTGAAGGAACAGAATTTTGCTTCACTCTTTTACCTTGGAAGAAACCAAAGCCAGCTCTGAAACAGAGGTCTCAAGGTATTGTCTATCCTGGCATTACTGTGTGAGACTTTGCAGTCTGCTCTCATGTCTCTCTGTCATCATTTACCAGACATTATGTATTTTGTGCTGCCTAACTTTCGTTCGTCCTTGTGGTGCTTTGAATGATCCTGGTCCCCACAGGCTCATATTTGAATGCTTAGCCACCTTTGATGGAATCAGAAGGATTAGGAGGTGTGGCCTTCCTGAAGGAAATGTGTTACTGGGAGTAGGCTTTAAGGTTACAAAAGCCCAAGTCAGGCCCAGAATCTTAGTCTCTCAGTCTCCCTCTCTCTTCCGTTCCTCTTCCTCCTCAGCCTCTTGCCTCTGCTTCTGCCTCTGAATCGGTAGGTAGCTCTCAACAACTTTTACAGCATCATGTCATGATAACAATGGACTAAGTCTCTAAATCTGTAATCAAATCTTAATTAAAGGTTTTCTTTTATAAGAGTTGTGGTGGTCATGGTGTCTCTTCACAGCAATAAAATAGTAACTAAGATAGAAGTTGATTCTAGGGTATTGCCGTGACAGACCTGATCATGCTGTTTTTTGTTTTTGTTTTGTTTTTTTTAAAGAATATAGAAGACTTTGGGACTTTGGATTAGAAAGGTAGTTGAAAGCTTCAAGCGGGACTTAATTAATGGGGCATCCTAACAGGAGTGTGGAGAACTGGGGGGGAGTCCCAGCTCAGGAAGTTTCAGAGGGGAAGAATATTAGCGAATGACCTCGAGACATTCTTGAGATGTTTTGGCAAAGAATGCGACTGTCTTGTGCCCTTGTATTAAAATCTTCCTATGATTAAATGGAAGGATTTTAGATTAATGGTTTTAACATAGGTTATTAGTAAACATTCTTTTGTTTTTATTTATTTTTTTGAGAAAGGGTTTCTCTGCATAGCCCTGTCTGTCTTGCAACCTACTCTGTAAACCACGCTGGCTTCAAACTCACAGAGATCTGCTTGCCTCTGCCTCCCAAATGCTGGGATTAAAGACAGGAGCCGCCACCACCCTGCTTAGCAATCATTCTTCATATATTTATAATGAAAAGGGACAAAGAGGAATACAAAGGAGTATGAAGAGAAAGGAACATTGGGAAGTATAATAGAGCTAAGTCCTGTGCTCAAAGAGACAAAACGTTTAAAGAAGAGTCTGATGATGGTGCAATAAATGGACTCCGCCCGGCTAGGCTTTCAGGACAGCTGAAGCAGTGAAGGAAACCAAAACCAACAGGAAGTTGATTCAGAGGCAACTGAAGGAGGGGCCAAGTTCCCCAGTATGCAGAGGACTTGGCAGCTTTGGACACATGGTTCTGGATCCGGTGACAAGGAGACAAAAAAGGTGTTAATGGAACCTCCCTCCTTGACTAAGGAAAGCTGCTGAGGCCAGCAGTATGTTAGGGATGTCTTTGTACGGAAGCCTCGAAATGCCAAGAGTGAAGATGGGAAGGTAAAACCTGGATTGCCTTGGAAACCCCAAAATGTTGGCGATGTCAGAGCTGTGGGGGAGCTGCTCACAGGGAGTGGAACCAGCCCTCGATGAAGAAGTGTGTTGTGGGAGAGCTGCTGACATGGAATGGATCAGTCCCAGATGAAGAAGTATGTTGCAGTCAACAAAGCTGGGAGCAGTTGGGGGTCAGAAGAGCGCTTTGACATCAAATACGGAAATATCACACATGCAGTTTGCCCTGCTGGCTTTCAGTCTTGCTTTGGTCCACTCTTTCCTCACTATGATCCCTTTTGGAATGGTAAAGTATATTCTCTGTCATCATATGCTGGAAGTATGTGATCTGCTTTTTATTGATTTTACAAGGGTTACATGTAATAAGAGAATGTCATGAGTTTCAGATTTGAACTTTGGACTTTTAAACATCATTAAGACTGACAAACTATGGGGACTTTTGAAGTTGGACTGAATCCATTTCTGCATTATGTTATGGGTATGGGCCTATCGGGCCAGGGAGTGAAATGTGGTGGTTTCGATAAAAATGAGACCCCATAGGTCTTTGAATGCTTAGTCACAATAGAGTTGAACTCTTTGATAGGATTAGAAGGATTAGGAGATATGGCCTTGTTGAAGGAAGGTAGGCTTTGAGGTTTCAAAAGTCCATGCCAGGCTTAGTCTCTGTCTCTCATCTCTCTCTGTCTCGTGTGTGTGTGTGTGTGTGTGTGTGTGTGTCTGTGTGTGTGTGTCTGTGTGTTTGTGTGTCTGGATCAGGATGTAGCTTTCAACTACTTCTCCAACACCACATTCACCTTCTACCATACTCCCCACCAAAATAATAATAGAATAAGTCTCTGAAACTGTAAGCAAGCCCCTAGTTAAATGTTTCATTTATAAGAGCTGCCACAGCAATGGAACAGTGACTACGGTAATTCTCCTAGACGGTTTAAACCACATCACCATCTGGCATCTTCGGCATAGGATGGGTACTTTTCCTTCTTGTATCTCCAGCACTTGGCATTATTTCTTCTCAACAGAAGATCCTTGTAGGATGTGTCTTATAAGGGGTGTGTGTGGCCTGGTAAATACAGTTCTCATGGAAACTGTGTAACTTAGCTAACTCCCTAGAACAGGAACTCTATTCATTCAGCTAAACAATGGTTCAAGGCCAGTACTCCAGCCTAAGTAACAGAGCACAGAGGGTTGCAGCAAGTTCAAGGCCAGTCTGACATACACAGAGAGTTTCAGGCCAGCCAGAGCTACACGGAGGAACCATGTCAAACTAACAAAAACACAAGAGCTATTCAAGTCTTCAGGATAACCTGGCAAAATGGACAAAGAGATCTTCTCCGCTGTCTGAATAAAACTGCCAGCTTCTACTCTGAACCCCAGTACTCAGGCTACCCAAGAGTCTGTCTAGTAGCAGCTACAGTCAGAAAGCATGACTCAGAGTCATAACAACAGAAAGTAGTATCAGCAACTCAGAATCCGTAACTGGCTGAGAAAGCTGCTTCTTCAAGACTGGGCTTGTCCCGCCTTTTGCTCTGTTCCACTTCTATTGCTGAGCATAAGGCGAATGAATGAATACCCATCACTCAGCACCCTACACTAGCAAACCTTCAGTTTTACTCAAAGAAGCCTGAACAGAGCCAGAAGCAATGGCACATTCTGATAATTCCAGGTATTCCAGAGGCTGAGGCAGAAGGCCCAGAAGTTTGAACACAGCCTGGTACATAACAGACCCTATCTCAAATCATAAAAACAAGAAAGGGCAGGTATGCAAGTCAGTGCTAGAACGATTGGCTTAGCATGCACAAGATCCAGGGTTCAGTGCCCAGTTTAAAAAAAAAAAATAGGGAGGTTATCAACAATAGAATATTGACATTGACACAGAGGGAAAAGACAGAATCAATTCAAAAATAAAATCTTGAATGACAAATAGGAATTAAATCTTTCCATATACTATCAAAGTTAACTTTCTGGATTTCACATTAAATCATCTACATGCTAATTATGCTTCTAGTACTAACTTATATCATGAAAACTCTTGTTTATAATGATGTACCCAAGGAACTGGGAACAAAAGGACTTTATGTTTTATAATTCTTCAGTGCAGAATAAAGGCACACTAAGCTATATTTAATATAATAAAATATATTTTTCAATTAGTTTAGAGAATGCTTACAGTCAAGCTGTCTCCAACTCAAGGAAAGGATTATTAAGCTTTAATCTTAAATATTAACAAATAACCACAGGCTAGATTCTCAATAACCAAAGAGAGCTTCCCATTTAAGACAGCTTAGTTAGAAAGTGTTTTTATTTTAATTCTGAGAGTATGATATAGGAAAGTCAGCCTAACATTCCTTGCAGACATCTGGCTGAGGCCTGCTCAGTGGAAAATTACTGTGCATGCTGAGCAAAACAAAATAATACCATGCTTCAGTTGAAATTTTCTGGGCTTAGTTCACAATGACTTTTTGTATGCATGTTTATGTGGAAGAATTTTTCACCATATGAAAATAGAAAAATTATTCCCTTGAGTTACAGTGATAGGTGACTGGAACACACTAATCAATCAGAAGAATAAAACTTTATTTAAAACTAAGAAATATTATAATCTTTAAAAGTTAGTTTCTGGGCTACAAAATCACAGTTTTACAATTATATGGACTCCTAAGACCACACCAGGCCACCATTCCCTTCTGCAGCAGACTGTCCAGGAGCTGGCTAAGCAATGCAGTGTATTCCCAGCTTCCTGGAATGGTTACCACCAGCTGATCAAGTCAGGACGAAGACAGAAGAAACACACTTGCTACATTTAATCTAGTTTCTTAGATTTAGGGCAAAAAGCTCAAATTTACCAGAATTCAAAGTTGGTATCAGATATTCCAGACAGATAAGGATATTCTTTATGCTTGTCTTGTATATTAATGAAATTGTATTAGAATACAAGATAAAATTATGAGCAGCACAAGACAGCAGTGCCTATGAAAAACAGGGGCTGTGCCTCACTCAGGAAATGGTGACTTTGAAAGTCATAGTAAAAACTGAGGTAAGGTTTGTGCCTTGGAAAACATCTGAAAAGAAATATGAAAAATTCTGTTTGTTGTAAGATTAAGTATCTTCTGATATTAAATATTCTGCGAATTTGATTTATACATTTACAAAAATGTAAATGAAAAATCTGAACCATTTTCATGGAAAAAGAAATCCATTAGCATTGCTAGTTACAAACAGATGTCAGCAGAATGACTCAGAAGATCTGCTCTGCCACTCGGGTTATCTTAAGAAAGTTGATCTTTTTAGGTCTCCATTTTCCTCATCTGTAAAAGTGAGGAAAATAAAGTAAATGATCTCAGATAATGTTCAGCTCTGTGACACTCCAAAGTTCTACCTATATTAAGTTTGCTATTTGAAAATAACAAACTATTATTCTTTGAGTGGTTTGCACCATTAGCAGAAGTGACTGGGAGAAATGATTGCTTCTCTGTTAAGTTTTATGTATTATTATTCCATTTTACTTTTTATTATATACTCTTACCAGTATCACCAGAAATTCCAAGATGAAGATACTAGAAATAATGAGAATTTCCTTTAGTGACTTTTCCTGCCTCGCAGATGATACATATCCCTTAAGAGACACTAGGCAGACCAGGCTGGAGTAAGACCAGGCTGGAGTGAGTCCCCAGCACACACTGCCTCACAACCAGGGAATCCTAAGCAGAGAGACGCACCAGGGAATATTCAGCACCATATTCCAGCAGCCTCGGGAGAGACCATGACTACACAACATGAACAGATTTTTCTCTTAATAAACCATAAATTCTAGTGTAGTAAGTGGCGCAAGTGGGCTGTGTCCCACTGCTCCCACTGGCCAGCTCCCAGAGCGGGCAAGGCTGTGTTCCTAGCACCTGGCTAGCTTACACCCAAAATAACCACATGGAAGTTGTATTAATTAAATCACTACCTGGCCATTAGTTCTTGCCTCTTGTTGGCTAACTCTTACATATTAGTTTAACCCATATCTAGTAATCTGTATATCACCACATGGTCGTGGCTTACCGGGAAGATTCTAACCAAAGTCCATCTTGGGCCAGAGAAGCATGGCGTCTGCCACCCTTCCCTTCTTCCTCGAATTCTGTTCTGTCTACTCTGCCCACCTAAGGGCTGCCCTATTAGAAGGCCAAGGCAGTCTCTTTATTCAAACAATGAAACTAACAGAGATACAGAAGGATCCTCCTACACCATTCTAGCATTGGCTAAATATATCTGAATGTGTTTTGTAGCCTAATACGGCCATCATAAAAACCTGGTCTTCCATAGAAATGCTAACATAGACACCTATCTCAGTTCTATATATGTTTTATCATGTTTCACACTTTCCTATCAAACTCTGATTTCTTTAAGCATCATACACCATGAGCTACCAAAGATTAGGGGTTCCACAGTGCTGTGAGTAAGCGTAAATGGGGAGTAAGGGAAGCAAAGTTCTGAGATATAGCTCTGACACATTTCAAGTCTTAAGACATTTATTTTCAAATAAAATATCAGACTCAGACCTGATAACAAAAAGACATCTAAAACACATTACTAAGGTCTCAGTGAGATCGAAGTGAACATCTGGGCTGTACACACACACCTGAATTATGCTTGTCCCCACCTCTCAAGGGATGAAGAAATGTCGCCAAAGGGAGATTTACAAGCTCTGCATAGCTACACCAAGTGTGTCAGAGATGCGGACTGGAGCTTCCAACACGACAGACCATCCATATACTTCTGGTCTCCCAGCTGTCCTTTCTGTACCCAAGCAACATTTTTTAAATGAATTTTTTAATAAAACAACTGACTTCTGGTTTAAAGTAATATGTACTATGGTGTTTGAATGAGACATGTCCCCATAGGCTCTTATACTGGAATGCTAAGTCCCTGTTGGTGGTGCTGAGTGGGGGAGGCTAAAGAACCCTCAACAGGTGATGTGGAAGAATAATTTCGTAGTGACTTTAGGTCCATTTTCCCAGGTTTTTGGTAAATTTCCTTTTTTGTCATTGTATGCTTTTGATTGTCTCTGCCTTCAGGACACAATCCTTTGCAGGTATACCAACAGCCAACTGAATTCTCCATCCCATTTGACCTTTAACGAAGACAGATTCTGACTTGGCCCCCTTCCCAATTTGCCTTTTACTGAGGAATTCAGTTCCGTGTCAGCACACTGGTGAAAGCAGGCACTCTTCCCGTGTGCTTGCTAATAGGGCCTCTCAAGCATGTTCACCCTCGAGCATGGTCATACTACATAAGCATGTGCACTTTCTTTTTGAAAAGGACTTGAAGATGGTACCTCCACCTTGGTTTCTAGCTCAGAGTTGCTGTCCCCTTTGCTGGTCCTAGGTAGGTAAGGTTCCTTGCGTCTCTAATCACATTCAGTTTTCCACGTGACTGTGCCTCACCTGGACTCGTTCTCTTCATTTTTCTCCATGGCTGACAGAACTGTCTAGATTTGTGAACTTTCTACATTTGCCAACTTGGGGGAAACTCCTAGCTTTCTTTCTTTGATTTTTCTCTCCGCTTTAACCTGTGTGGGAGAAAGAATCACAGATCTACTTCTTACTGCTAACTGCTGTGCTGGAGATCAGCAGTGGTTTGCAAAGTGACTTCTAGATTATTTGTTGTGGTAGGCTGGCACTCGGGCTTCCTGAATCCCCGGATTAACGGCCCCTCTAGTTCCTGCAGCAGTGCTGCACAGGTTCAGGACACGTTTTCAATAACTGGCACCCTGGAAGGTGAAGAAACAGCGGCAGTGGGAAGGTACAACATCCCTCCTTACCCTCTGCCTTGAGGGAGCCATATAGCTAGACAACACCTAGGATGCACGCTCTGTACCCTACTCCTTCAATGACTTGCAAGTGAGATGTTTGCCTGAAACCTGGAGGGAAAGAAGGACACAAGAAGGTATCAGGCAGAGTCTGAAAACAGACCAGAAACTGCCAAATCAGTGAGTTCTTCCAAGTTCAGTACCATCACGCAATACTGGTCTACAAAGATTGTTTCCATCCATGCGAAGACAAATTTTCCTTCTCTCCCCTCCCCTCCTTCTTTCTCTCTCCCTCCTTCCCTTCCTCAGTGAGTATCTGCATATGTAGATGGGTTTAACTAAATAGACTACACTGGCCTTGCGCTCACAACCTTCTTTCCTGCCTTAGTGTTCTAAATACTGAGACGAGTGGTCTATTGTATGTTGTATCATTTGTTACTTCATGTCCTTGCATCAGTAAACTCTGTATTAGAAATATTAGCAATCTCGTATTAACCTATCTTTTGTCATCTTTAGCTATGAATTTTGCCTTGGATAAGAAAAACGTTTTGGTTTTTTCATACCTTCTATGCTTTATATGCCTTTTTTTTTTTCAGTGCTGTAGATTAAATCTAGGTCCTCACACTTGCTAAGCAAAAATCCTGCCAGCAAGCTATATCCTTTGTCCCAACTCAACACAGACCAGGCCGTTTTCACTTCAGGCTTGTGTGACCTAAATTTCAGCCATAACTAGCTTAGACCCTTTCTAGACATTTCCAAAGCGCTCACGGTCACACAAGTGAAGAACCTTCTCAGATCTCAAGACCACACCGGAACACCTCAAAACTCCCTTAGTACCTCATTCCCTAGGCTTCCATTTTCCTTGTTCATTACTATTTGTGCCATCACCTAACTGGCCCCACTGCGGCAAGCATGGTAAATTTTGTAGGGTTAGCAGGGTAAATTAAAATTTCTCAGCTCTTGCTTCTCTCTCTCCACTATTGTCACTGTCCTGGCCACTGTACCAGGCTGCTCTCAGGGAGAAGCACATCTTCAAAGGCATGCACTCCATCATTCTCCCTGACATCACTACATGCAAGCTGGGCCATCTGTGCCACTAAAGTGCCTTGTAAAGTTCCCTCTGTTTAATTGTGGAAATATTTTATTCTTATGCTTTCAATTCACTAACTTGCTCTTTAATGTGCAGTTAATTTCACCAAGGTCATTTCCTGCCTTTTTTTTCTTTATTGTGCCTATCTTAAGAATAATTTTCTGTTCTAAGAGGGGGTGGCTATGTTCCCAGCATCTGAGAGGAACGCGGACCCTTTTGTTCCTTCCCGCCTGGCTCTCGGCCGCCAGCTAGCTTAT
>JAQHUG010000532.1:129494-140569 GCA_028555095.1 Dicrostonyx torquatus | reverse complement strand
CTGCATTGTTGGTGGGAGTGCAAGCTGGTACAGCCCCTTTGGATATCAGTATGTCAATTTCTTAGACCTGTGGGCATGGGGAGCACACGCACAAAACCACTGCTCGACGAGGTTTGAAGCGTTTTTATTCAACTTTGAAAAAACAAAAAATGTCCTTTAATAGATAAATAACTATGAAACATTGGACAATATAATATTAGTCAGAACTAAACGACATGACCAAGCAAACCATGCAAAGACAGTAAGGAAATTCAAATGTATATTATGAAGTTACAACTCATATACTATATGACTCCTTCTATATGACGCCCTGGGAATGGCAAATCTGGGAATTGCCAGGGCTAGAGTGGAAAGAGTGGGTGTGCAGGCATCAGACAGGGTCCGTGATAGTATTTTGTGATATTCAGTGGGTGCTATGTGCAGTGTACTTTATTAAAACATACTGAATGTGTGACACTGAGACAAACTCCGATACAAATTATGCAGATACTGACTTTGGACTGCAATGATATGCCTGCACAGTTTCACATAGCACCACTGTGGGGATAGGGGTTGACAGCAGGCCGAGGCTGAGTGCGAGAAGCAGCAGACATGGGGGTGCTTCAACTATGGTTTGTACTATGAACTTAAAACTGCATTAAAAACAACAACAACAACAACAAAAGATTATTGTTAAGAAGAATGATCATTTTTTTTTCACTTATCCACAAAAGATTATTTTTAAGAAGAATGGTCATATTATTCACCTACCTCCCAAATTAGTCACATATGCTCTGGAAAGAGAAACTGACCTCTCCCAAAGTAAATAAACTGGATAAGATCATAAGATCTTAATTCCTGAAATGTAAAAAGAGATTAAATTCTATGGGCTGGAAAGGACTGTATCTCCACTGTGTGTCCCTCTGCACTCTCCTCTGCGCTCTCGGCGGCGTGTCGAGTTTGGTGATGATACGTCCAGGCAGCTAGTGCCCTCATGTTAGCAGAGGCTGGAAACAGCAGAATGTGTCTGGCTCAGAGCTCACAGGTGGCTGCAGAGCACTGTTTCCCTGAGATGGAACGAGAAAAGAGGACTTCCTTGAGCCAGGTGCTGACAAGCCCAAGGGATGATTCTGGAATGTAGGCTTAAAAATAGGAGTAACCGTTGATTTTCACTAGACGATGTACAGGCCTTTATTGCTGGACTTGATTAAGGATGGTAGACCTGCTGTAAACAAGCAGTTGAAAGCTGGCATCCAAAAGAAAGAAGTGAGAAGTTGGTAGTGCTGCCTTTTGGCCTCGTGTCAGGACAGGGGAGTAGCAAATAAAAGCCAGCTGGTGTTCCTGTAAACTGAAATCCAGGATGGAAAGAATCCTTTGGATCCAATCCACTTGCCTGTGTAGGTCATGGGATTTTGTCTCTCAAAAATACCTCAGAAAACATGCATATTCAAAAGAACGTAAATACCACAGAAGGAAAATGTGCTTCAGGTGACTTCCGTGAGCCAGCCAGAAAGCGACAGGATGGAGAGAGCAGTCCAGAGCTCCAGCTTTGGAAGAGGGAACATCCCAGCCTCCTCAGCAGCCTTTAGCTGAGAAACCACATTAACTTTTGTTAGCTTCCCTGAATGAAACATAACTTCTCCACTTGATTCTCGACAAGACAAAGCATAGCTAGTGTCAGTATTGCATACGTGCTAGCCATGTCTCCTAATGTAGTAAAGGTCAAACTTCATGCCTGTTCGCTCAGCCTCTGTACCTCTGTTCTGCTTTAGAATCTCGGCTGCATTTCACTCCATCCACTCAAATCCAGGTCCCTCCTTCAGAGCTGAATTCATTACATCACCAACTCTACCACAGTCAAGCCGTAGGGAACCGCTGAGAACACCGACTCGTTCTGCACACTGACTTTTATTTTTGAGTCCAGTTTTCATTTACTCTCTTGTTTTCTATGCATTAGAATCTTTCACGCTGACAGCAGAGAGGAGAGATGGTACTCTTGGTCTCCATCCTTGTGTTCTTTGAAATGGCAATCATCTTTGCACGCAGACTGGGAGGAAACACAGTGAAGGTGGAAGGGGAAAGTGTGGACGGAGCACACTTCTGGTGGTCACAGTGTGGGGGAGCAGGAGGTGAGAGTGGTGACCCAGGTGTGCTCTCGGGGTGCGGCCCAGGAGAAAACCCTTAGAACAGCCACTAGGGACCCACTAGAAATGAGTGACGAGAATCTAAGCAGCAGTCACCGGGCCCCTCCCCTACAAAGGCATCCTCCTCACTTCTCTCCTTTTCAGCCCAACTATGAGACACAAAATCTCTGCCCTGCTATTTTCTTCTTCTGAGATTAACAGAATTTAAGTATTCCTCAAACTGTTGTCTAAGCTACTAAACCCTACATCAGAATTACTTAAAAAGCTGTGAAAATAATTGAGAGCCTTAGTTATTAAAGGATAGAACTAGGTTAAATTATTACGAGGCAAAATAGAATTAGGAATAAAAACCAATGTCTTGGAAGAGGCAGTGAGCAGTTCGAGGTGAAACTTTGGTTTGGAAAGTATTTTCAAGTCTACTGTTAGATGAGCATGCCGCACACATACTAACCTCATCCACTGTGTTGTATCACTGTCCAAAATGGTTTAGTTTTATAGAAAGTACCATCAAGGTTATCAGTGAACTGGGAGTCTGGGGGTCGAGCACAGTTATTTAAGGGAGAAGTAAGTCCCCCTCTCTTGTCCTGTATTATCCAAATGACATCACTACATGAGCAGTGAATGGAACTGATAATTTAAATCTTCCAGGAACTCACTGTTAGATTTTATTCCTTGAAACTGCAGAAACACGTTTCAAGAACACAGTTCTGCACTTGGCAGTGCACGGAGATGGAAGTCAGCAAGCAATCTCGGCTTTGCAGATGTGATCTGTGACTCCACAGAAACTAACTTTCCAAGTATTTCACTTACACGAGGAGCGGAGGGGATAAGACTTTAAAAATCTTATTTAAAAATATTGTTTACTCCTGTAATCTTAGCATTCAGGAGGCTAAACAGGAGGATAAGCTTAAGGCCAGTCTGCCCTCTATAATGAGGCACTATCTTGTGAAACAAACACAAAACAAACAACAACAATATGGTTCAAAGAAAAAATGTATAAGAAATAGAATGTCTAAAATCTGTCTTAAAATGCTATTGGGTTTAAGAACAGAATAACTGTACAAACGACTGTAAATTAAGAAGACAGGGTCTGCAGAAGTAGCCTCAGAACCAAGATCTCTTCAGGATGTGATTACACAGGAGACAGCCAAGGTCTCCCTGACTGCCACCTCCTGGCTCTCGCCCAGCTCCTTCGAGAGGAACCTGGGAGGAGCGTTAGCAGAAGCTTCCTTATCGACTAAAGACACATCCTCTGAAAGGGAACTGAGTGGTTAAGAGTTCCTACCAGGTTTGTATTCATCAAGGAAGAGATTGTGAGTCACCAACAGCAGTTCCCAGTCACTATCTGATTCTAAGACCGGCTAAGACAACATAGTACTTGAGAGACTCTCTATAATACCAGAACGTCTGTTCCACTCACCTTCTCCAACCTGAAATAAACCAACATCCTGCCCTTTCTATAGCACAGGATGCACTGGAAACATCAATCATCGGCTTCTTTTAGTCTTAAATTTTGTGTGAGTCACATGTGCATACAGGTGGGCCCCATGTGCGCACATGTAACTGAAAGGGCTTTAATTCCTGTGACTGTCTACTGTCACTTTGTTTCAGACTTAATTACCAAGCTCTCTCGGTGGAGAAACTTTCCTCTCTCCTATAGGAAACTTTTTTTTCCAGCTAGAATGTTTATATATAAGAGAACACAGTAGAGCTAATCATTAAAAGTCTATTTATTTCAACAGGTAGACTATTTAAATACGGTATTTAATTCAGTAAGTGGATGATGTTAAAGAAATTTGTCAGCAGCTTTCTCCTTCACATAAAACAACCTCCTAACTGAATTCAAGCTTCCCACGAAACTTGGATAATAAGGGATTTCTATCGAATAACAGCGTCAATGAAGCATAGATATGGTATACCAAAGACATTGCATAATAATGAAAACAATCTCTAGAGTATAAATGAATCCAGGATATGCATTTTTTTCAGGACCACATAAGTGTGTCTTTACAAATTAGCTATTCTCAGTTAACAAGACTTTGGTGGTAGAGATGCCTAAATACAAAAACACAACCATAGGATATATTCTTCAACTCATTAGATGCAGCAAGGTCTGTCAGTGAAGGAACACGACCTCTGTACTAATAAAGCATAACCAGTTGAAAACACAGGCACTTAATTAGTGAGCATGGGGTTGTAGTTTAATTTTTTTCAGCAAAAAAGGGGGCATTTCATTTTGCATGATGCATCCATATCATGAACCAACCTAACCATTATTATTTTCATTCCCTAGCTAATGCTGCGTCTTCTGGGGAGGCAGTACCAACAGTATAATCTTAACAGTCAATGCTTAAGCGTGTGTGAGTGCAAGTGCACGTGTGTGGGTGTGTGTCTGTGTGTGTTGCACACAACCAGGCTAACACCTTACTGGATGGTAAGTGTACACCCACCTTTCTTCCTTACTAGGCCTGTTATCCACACCTAGCGACAATCAGGCCTGGGATGAGATGGTGCTGGCCAGAAGATGTTAGGTCTCTACCTGAAGTGGGTTAACCTACGAACAGCTGTCTTGACCGGTGCAAGTGTAGCATGACTTTTCATGTGTGTACTTCTCACACGTGCACTTCTGACACATGTACTTCTCACGTGTGTCCTTTTCATGTGTGTACTTCTCACGTGTGTACTTCTCACGTGTCCTCTTCTCACGCGTCCTTCTCACGTGTGTACTTCTCACGTGTGTACTTCTCACGTGTGTCCTTCTCACGTGTGTCCTTCTCACATGTGTACTTCTCACGTGTGTACTTTTCATGTGTGTTTTCACTATGTGTACTTTTCACATGTGCAGAGGTCCAACACAGAGTGATGCAACTTCCACTCACACAACACCATTTGAGCAGCCAGCCTTTCAATTGTCACCTCAGCTCAAATCCTAGAACTTGCATTGAAATGATGTTTAAAGCAATATATTTTAATTATTTCAATATGCTAAAAAAAACAAGATGCAACATACAACAGCAGCTTTGAAATATCATTAGTTCAAACTGATACAGTAGTACATGAAAAGACAATAGTCAATGATTGCTGTCTTAGTAAACAGAAAGCTGCCAGCTATAGGAAAACTACAAACAAAAGAATATTGAATGAGCCAAAGTTTTGGTGATAGAATCATTCAAATAGTTATGCAGAGTGGCCACTATCTGTAAACCCAAGGCTTCAGACATGACAGAGGGAGTTCAGGCCACTCTGGGCTGCACAGTGAGGCTCCATTTCAAACAAACAACAAGGAGAGAGAGAATGAGAACATTACCAAATACTATATGCTTGCATTTTCAGTGTTCTAATATTGTATTATTGGAGGTGAGGGTACACAGAGCAGTGGTGCTTCTCTCACGATAAAGAAGGACCCAGGGCTGCAACTCAAGTCTTAAGGCTTGTGTGGCAATCACTTTTACCCACTAAACTATCTTGCTGGTCCCACATTCATAGTTCAGAGTAATAATGAAATAAATAAAAATAGTGGGTTTTGGCAAAGAGGGCTATGAAAAAGCAGCACAAAATTTCCAAAGAAATGAAAGAATATTATTCTCAAATTTGCCAAATCATCATGCACACTCAATGTCAAAAGGAACACAACCAGACATGAAATAAAAACAAGCTCTCTAGAAGACTTTAGGTTGTGCCAATGCAGGTTTCCAGAAACATGGCTGAGATCTTCTCTCCTCCTGTGATTAAGAGAGGAAAGCTTCCCTCCCATTTCTCTACACAACCGAGTCTTTGCAGATTATAAACAGATGCGGGGGATTACTCTAAAATTCTGGGAGGAGAAATGAGCACATTGATACTCGGCCAATAATGTAAGTCATGACCTCATATGCAGCTGTCCTGTTCTCCATGCTCATTACTACTAGGATGACCTCAGTCGTGCATTTCCCTCCCGCTCCTGTTCCCAAATGCTCACATTCTTCCTTCAGATCCAAGACTTCTCGAGCGTACTCTGCAAACATTAGAGACCCAGGGGACATTGAGTGGACATATCTGTCTAATGAGTTTGGAAAATATTTTGTAGGATAGCTCCTTCTGGAAATCACAGAATGATATTTTGAGGCAAAAGATGGAGACCCTTGGAAGAAAAGCTAAAGTGGAAGAAAAAATAAAGATTTTCTTTTATTGCAATATGAGAAGCGTAGCACACTTTAGCAGGGAGAAGCAGGCTAATCCCTTCTGTGAAGAATGCACAGGTGCTAGGAAGGCAATGGGTGGGGGTCATCACGGCAATCATGGGAAAGAAGCCAGGGCCGGAGCTGTAAGTACAGACATGAAAAGAACATTAGATAACCTCTTCACAGAACAGAAATTATATACTGTGAGAACAGATATGTCCTATGGAAAGAGTAGAGATGAAGATGGCCTCCATTTTCTTACTAGTTTCTCACTGAAACATAACCCAAGCTGCGGGGAGTGAAAACCATGAGTACTGTAAGACAAAGGGCAAGTTAGTTTCATGAGTACAACAGAAAAGCAAACTGATTGCTTAAACACAACGTAAGTGTTAAGTGACATTCATCAAACTTCCCCAACCCTCAAAGCATGTTATCTTGTTCTCTTATAACAATTTTGAAAATTCCCGTGATAATTTACTGTGCTACTAATATTATTATTTTATGCCTTCTTTCTCTACTTGATTTTCACCACATAATTGACAAGCTACTATGTATTATTTATTGCCTATCGTCTTTCATAAAGCACAACGAATAGTGGGCATTTAAAACATCTATAAAAAACTGGAGGCGTTCCTGATCCCATGTGAGTTGGACTTTTCCTTTCTCTGGCCTAGGAAAGCCAAGTTAAAAGAAAAGTTTTTTCGCGCTTGTAGTTTCAACTTTCTGCCACTTTGGTTCATGGACAAGAAGAACACGGTGGTGAGGATGTGAGAGAGCAGAGATCATCTCACAGATCATGGCAGACGAAGCAGAGGACACACGCCTCTACTAGGAAAAGTTGTCGTCCCTTCTGTGCCAACAAGGTCTCCAGGCCCTTAGCATGCACATCTAGGCTGGGCTTCTACCACTTCCCCCAGGAGAGATCTCACAGCTTCACTCAGAGCTGTAGTTTTGCTCATAATCAAGGCTTCTCCATCTAGTCACGTGGAAAGTCAAGACAATCCCCTACAGTCTTGGTGGGGTAAAGGCTTGTTCAAGATTTTTCTGTCTGGCTTTCGGCAATGTGAACACAGCGTGCAGGATGGGCTGTTGGGCTTGGCTGTTTAGAATTTTTATCTGTTTGCTTGGGTATTTATGCCACCTGGTATTTCGTGGGCTTCTGTGTCTACAGTTTTTCCTGTTATTTTGGAAAGTTCTTGGCCATGATCAATCTTCAATTATGTTTTCTTTCTTGTAATCCTTTTCTTCTCCACACATTCCAATTATGGGTAGGTTACACTCTTAAAATGCCCCACACTTCTTCAATGTTCTTTTCGACTTTCCATTGTCTGATGCTGCTGCTCACACATCAGTTAGGGTAGTTACTATCTACATATATTCAAACTCACTGATTTCTTCTTCAGCCATGTTTACTGAAATAGTGAAAACGTTTGACATTTCCGTTCACTGTTTTTGATAAGTAACATTTCCTTTTGATGTTTAAGAGCATCCGTCTCCATTCTTATATAACCTAATGTACTGCCATGTTGCCTACTTCCTCAATCAGAACCCATAACATACTAATTATAGCTATTTTAAATTGCCTTGCATGGCCAACATATAGTGCCATATCTGAGTGTGGTTCTGAGGACTGTTTTTTCTTGTTTATAGACATGCCTTGTGATTGTCTTTCAAAATCAGGCTGCGGTATAACAGCCTTCAGTTTAAGAATTTTTGTTCAGCTGGCTGTTATGCTTAATATTTGCCACAGGGACAGGTGCCAGGTCCGGGGGTGGGGGGAGAATTCTGTCAGTGCCTTTTGTCTCCTTTCTTGAGCCATGGGCTTCTTTTCTACTCTCCCTTGGAGGGAGTCCATGTCTTGCAGCTCTTACATCTATAATCCTTATTACTATTCTGGAGCCTTCTTAGTGTGGTGGTCCCATGTGGGCACAGAGGAAGAGTCTGGTTAGATATGTTTCAGTGGCCCATGTCTCTGACCATGCCAGTTCCAGTGTATCATCACATATTTCCTTATTCTATCGCCCATGTCTGACCATGCCAGTTCCAGTGTATCATCACATATTTCCTTATTCTATCGCCCATGTCTGATCATGCCAGGTACAGTGTATCATCACATATTTCCTTATTCTATCGCCCATGTCTGATCATGCCAGGTACAGTGTATCATCACATATTTCCTTATTCTATCGCCCATGTCTGACCATGCCAGGTACAGTGTATCATCACATATTTCCTTATTCTATCGCCCATGTCTCTGATCATGCCAGGTACAGTGTATCATCACATATTTCCTTATTCTAGCAGCAAGATTATGATGAGAACTGAAAAGTGTCCAGTGTTGCTCTGGCAGCCTGACTAGGTCAACAAGGAAATGAAGAAAGGACAGACACACATACAGAGTAGCTGGGATTGGGTGAGCTGTGTGCTCGTGTGGGATGCACAAGCTGGAAACACTGGGTGTTTATTTTGTATGTTATTGTGCACAGCTGAAAAAAAGTCAGTTTATGGGAATAGAGCTGAACCAGGAGGCAGGGTTGCCTAATCTATATGAAGCCTGTAGGGGAGGAATCTCAGGCTGAAGTCATCAGAAGGTAGAGCTGTAACATGACTGATAGGTTCTGCATATAATGGTCAATTTTTCATAAACATTCATTAATTGACCAGAAGAAGGCTTTGCCAGTTTCCAAAGGTATGAGCTACTGGGCTCCTTAACATGGTTGTGCTCATGTTAACAACACATTCACTCAGGATTTCCTGCACTCCCTACAGGGGAGGAATGCCCTGCTCCTGTGACATTGTGATAAGGCTCTAATGAAGTATTTAGCCAAAGACAGTCTGTTTTTATGAGAAGGTTCTCGATATATTTGCAATAACTTCAGCACATCACTTGTTAAAGACATAAGCGGAACTCCCTTGGGCATCTACTGTGAGAGAACAGTAGGATTCCTCCAGGGAAACCCCATGAACATGGGTCAAGAGGCAAACCTTTCTAAGCCTCTGCATAGTCAGGCTAGAAAGTTACGACAATGATCACTTAAGCATCCGTCCCTACCACTTCAGGCTCTAGTCTTGTGACAGCTTCTCCAGGTACACAGAGCTTGGCTGACATTATGTGGGTGTATGTGACTCTCCTGATTTCAGGGTAGCACCCTACATTATAACCTGGTGTGCCTCAGCAAAACTGTGCATGTCCAGTTTATCTAATTCTCTTATTTTGTAAGGATGCAAATTATGATTTCCAATAATTCAAAATATCAAAACTGAGAATAGAAGTCTTAAAATCTGCTTTTCTTATTAGCCTAATATTTAAAAAAAAATGTGTGTGTGCATGCGTGTGAGTGCACTCACCTTATTCTTTCAGACTATTTCTCTCAACATGGGATAAAGGAAGAAAAATCTCTAATGTATTCCTGTGTTTAAATGGTTGATAGCATGTTATAACAATACCAACCTACAACCTAACATAAGAAGATACAGCCTGAAGATTTTTCAGATACATGAAGTCATATTACATCTGTAATTTAATAACACAAATCCTAATTCATTCAAATGGATGTGAAACCACTTGTCAGTAATACTGTATGACTGTCCATTATTATGATCCTAAGTAGCACATGTCTTTTAAATAAAGAGGCAAATACTTCCATGGCTTTGTGTTTGTGAACGTCCTGGTGAAGCCTCTTAGAAAGACTCCATCTACTTCTCAGCAGAAGCTCTACTGCTGGAGCTGTTTGCTTCACTACTTACCTATTATATCTCCCCCGAACCAAAAGCCATTTATTTTAGTTGAAGAAATACAAGAAGTATGGATTAGTAGGCATTTCACCTGAGATTGAAACACCTAAGGAAAACAACTTAAGGGTAGATGGACTTGTTTGGGATCCTAATTTCTAAAGATCCCATCCTCCATAGTGGGGAAGGCACGGTGGAGCACGGCAGTTCCAATTACCACAGCTAGTGTGTAGAGAAATGTAATACAGCAAGGTCTGAGACAAGACCAAAGAAAAGTCCTACCCCTAGGCCCTCCTCTAACCTTCAACCACCACAGAATAAACACAGCACTCTATGAGTAACCAAGGGATAATCCATTCATGAAGCCAGAGTCTGAGAATACAGCCCTCTCTGGGACACCCTCACAGAAACACCCAGAGTCTCAGAATACAGCCCTCTCTGGGACAGCCTCACAGACACACTCAGAGTTTCAGAATACAGCCCTCTCTGGGACAGCCTCACAGAAACACCCAGAGTCTCAGAATAAAGCCCTCTCTAGGACAGCCTCACAGACACACCCTGAGTCTCAGGATACAGCCCTCTTGGGACTGTAACAATGAGGGCTGGCTTGTTGGGGCTTCTGTCCTGCCCGGTACCCCACAACCAGCAAGCCCCAAAGAAAATCACACAGAGAGTCTACATTAGGTAATTAACTGATTGGCCCACTGTCTCAGGCTTCTTACTATCTCTTATAATTATATTAACCCATCTATGTTAACCACATGGCTCGGGACCTTTTCTCAGCTGGGCAGCTTACATGTTGCCTCCTTGGTGGTCTGCATAGGAATGCAGGAAGAGCTTCCTTCTTCCCTGTTCTCCTTGCGCCACCTCTACTTCCTGCCTGGTTTTCCCGCCTATAGTTCCTGCCTGGCCAATCAGCATTTACTTAAAACATGATTGACAAAATACAGACAATTCCCCTGCACCACTTCCCCCTCTTTTTTAAAAAAAAAACAAAGGAAAATATCCATAGTCCATTTTTTGGGAATGTGGGCGTAGTATTCCAGGCTACTTCCGGCTG
>JAQHUG010000532.1:84180-104452 GCA_028555095.1 Dicrostonyx torquatus | reverse complement strand
ATATACAAAGAACTCAAGAAACTGGACATAAAAGTTCTAAATTACCCAATTAAAAAATGGGGTGATGATGTGAACAGAGAATTCTCAACAAAAGAAATTCGAATGGCCAAGAGATTTTTTTAAAAACTCAAACTGCCTTAAATAAAGTAAGTGAGCATTAGGATATAGGAGGTCTTATTTCGTATACTGGAATGACTCAGAAGCCAGACAGCTTAAGACTCAGAAGCCAGACAGCTTAAGATTCATTACTTCAGAACAAATAAAAAAGGTTCAAAACAATACCGCCCATAGCTTACTTACAGGGCAACAAAAACAACCTCAGATTACATGTATTCCAAGCTAAAACCATGATTAAACACCTGTTTTAAAAACAAGACCCTTTCTACTTCTGGTACAATGGAATAAATAAAATTCAGCATGCCCCTCACTGTAAACTACAAAATTAGGAAGAAAAATAATTTTGCACACACTGAGACAATAGAAAATTCAGCCGCTTAGCCCCTAAGTAAACAGGCAGAATGAAATTCTCATCCCACCACGCACTTCCTGTGGTGCGTGTGCATCTCACTGAGCTGAGAGGAGAAATTAAGAAACTGAAGTTTGTGGGGCACACTGGTATGAAATCTGAAGCAAAATGGAGAAAGTTCCAGAGATCTGTGCAGAGATCCCTTGAGTCTATGACTCTATGGTCAACCTTAAAGTCTCTCAGGAGGGAAAAAAGTCACGAGATTGGGCAGAGTGGGGTGGGTCAACTGGATAATTCTGAGTGTTTTCCCTGGGTTAGAGGCATCAAGTTCCAGTAGCCTCAAGTATAAGAACTCAAATGTCAAGGAATGTCACATCGTGGCAGAGCTAATCTCCTCCGCTTACAGGTGTTAGGAGATCCACCTCAACAAAGCTTTGAATAAAAATCTCCAGAAAATCAAGTTAAACCACAGTAACCTAGAAGAGACCTGAAGATGATTAAAGAAGAGAATATTTAAGACACTAAGCATCATAACACAGACGATGCAACACCCATTCTAAATCCGGTAATGAATAAAAAGTAAAAACTGTGGCCTGATGTGGTGGCACAGGCCTTTAATCCCAGAAGTTGGGAGGGAGAGTCAGACAGATCTCTGAGTTTGAAGCCAGCCTGGCATGCAAAGCAAATTCCAAGACAGCCAGAGCTGTTACACAAAGAAACCCTGTCTTGAAAATCAAAACAAAAACACAAGAAACAAAAAAAAGTGAAAATGTGATTCCTAAATAGGTTAAAAATATACACCAGAATAGACTCAAAACACACAAAATAATGCATTAGATGATCAGAAAGATCAAGTAAACTTTAGTTCAGTTAAATACAAACAGCTTTAGTATTTAAAACAAAACAGAAACATTATTTTTAAAAAGAAAACAGAAAATACAGAAAACTAAATAGCAGTTGTGTGGATAAAAACATACTAGTCAAAAGGAAAATTCAGTTTAAGCTGAAAATACTAGCAAAGATGAAACAGATACATGGGAGGCCATGGCCAGGACCTCCAGGTCTTTCTATGTTAAACAGCAAGGACAGCATTAAACAACCTAATTCAATTAGAATCCATGAAGCAGAAAGACAAAGTCAGAAAAGGCAAGTGAAGAAATAATAAGCCAATCATTTTCCAGATTCTTATAAAGACAGCGTCTTGAAGAAGCTTGAAATGAATTACTCACAGTGAAAACCACACCAGCACAAATAACACCAGATCACTAAACGCTGACACTCTGAAATCCTGGCACATATGCAGAAGTTCTTTGAAAGTCTTCAGATGCCTTTTCTGGTCAATATGTACATAGCAAATATTTTTTCATATTCCCTAGCTTTCATATTCATTTCCTGAAGCTATCTTTTTATAAAAAGGCTTAACTTTTCACAAAGTCAAATTTATCTGTTTGATTCTTGTGTCCTATTTAAGACATCATTTCTTACCTTCAAGACTTGAAAAAGTTCTGTATTTTCCACTAGAAAGTTAAAATTTTAGCTAACTATTTAGATCTATTATCTCATCACAAACTTAACTTCAGAACAGCATGAGCCAAAGGTCAAGGAACATTTCCCTCTAGGATGTATCCATTCATTCCTGCCACACTGGAAAACATCAACTTTAAACAAATTAAATACTCATAAATCCCTTGATTCAGTAGTAAAGAACAGTAAGTCATTGATGAAATACTGCCCTTCACCTACCTTTAAAAAAAAAGTTTAAATCTGAGACAAATGATTTAAAAGTAACAATAAGTACAATTTTTTGAATTTTAAAATTAAAGGAGCCAGGCATGATGACATGCCTAGTCCCCACCAGAAGCATCAAGAGTTCAAAGTCACCTTCTACTACATGACAGGTTTAAGCTAACCTGGGATACATGGCACCCTGTCTCCAAAAAGGACCTACAAGAATACAAAACCATCCACCACAAAGGATCCATAATGCTCAAATCTAGCCAATAATTCTCAATAACTTAAAGTAGCATACTTTTGAACCATTTATATTGGGGGTAAAAAAAAAATCACACAAATGAAACCCATAGAAAATAAACATTGTTGAAATAACAGACAAGGTGGTGAAGCTGGCACTGCAAGTGAATCTACCTGGACAAAAATTTAGGAAAAAGCATGAAATAGAAAAGATAATCAGTCTTCAGTAAGAAATACACAGGACGGAATGAAAAAACAGAGAAGACGATGTAGAAGAAACATTTATTAAACTTAACACATTAAAAAATAAAACACATAAAAGAAAAAAATTAAACAATAAAAAGAACATCATGAACGAGACAGTCTTGAGCAACTCCATTTGTGACATGAATCCCAATGGAGAGGAAGGAAAGGTCAGGGGAAGGGATGAATTCGCAGAAAATAATGGCAGATGATGGTCACATATCATGAATGGTGTGAACTCACAGAGAAAGCTCAACAAGGCTGCTCCTGAACAAGACACATGGAGGAAATGGCTCCTCACACATTATAATGATGGCAGGAAGCTCCTTGTATCAGCCAAGGTCTAGTGAGAAAAGATGGGTTCGTGGCAATACTGGCAGGAAAAGAATACAGTAAACTTTGAATTAAGAAAAGGCAAAAAACTACTGCCTTAAATCCTACAAGAGTGTGAACCCTCTTCAAAACTAAAAGAAAGTTAGACATGGTGGTGCCTCCACCATTCAATTATTCCAGCACCCAGGCAAGAGGTCCCATGTTTGAGGCCTGTCAAGACAAAAAAACAAAAACAAAAACAAAAAAAAACCCTACCCAAAAAGTATAAAATTTAAAACAAAGACAAGAAAAAAATTAAATCAAACAGTATTTTTTCCTTTTGGTTTTTCGAGACAGTCTGTATAATTTTGGTTCCTGTCCTGGAACTCGCTCTGTAGCCCAGGCTGGCCTCAAACTCAGAGATTCACCTGTCTGAAAGGCGTGCTCCACCACCACCCAGCTCAAACAGTATTTTAAAAGATAATATATTTTGATCATGTGTGACTTCACCCGAAAGTGCACAGTTAATTCAATTTTTTCAAGAATATAATTCACCAAACTAACAACCTACAAAACATTGATGGTCAGCTCAGTATATGCCACATAAGCACTAGAAAGAGTCCTGCAATCAATCATGACAAAAATTCCATGATTTAAGAACAGAGAGGACCGGGGCTGGAGAGATGGCTCAACAATTAAAAATGTTTGATGCTCTTGTAGAGGACAGGGATCTGGCTCCCAGCACCCACTGTACCTCCAACGCCAGGGAACTCAACACCCCCTTAGGCTTTACCAGCCCTGGACCCATGGGGTACACAAAATAAACACAAGCAAAACACTCGTACGCATAAAAATAAATATTAAAAACATAACGAGGTAAATTCCTCAGGTGACAAGAGCATGGGGACTCATTGATGAAGATATGGTTACTTACCAAGAATCACCTGGTATACTGAAAACACTTATATTTAAAAATGCAGTCAATATACTTAAATTATAAAACATAGCACAAGATCAAAATTCAAACCATTATTTCTACTGAATTGGTATTACTCTCCTACCATAGTAAAATCAAAATTTCATAAATCAATCCATTAAAGACTATTTGTACATATAAAACAAAATCCCTACAAATAGCATTATACATAAAAGGGAAGGTCTCAAAGCTATCCATTAACTCTGAACGGTCTCCCAGAGCATGGCAACCTGGTACGACCTCTGACTTCCTGTCCTGCTTCCTAGCACATCTGTGGGAAGAATTAAGACAGGACACCCTGAGGAAAACATGAAGAATAAGTCTTGGCAGTGCCTTCCCGCTCACCCTTAGATCTACTTGTTCTGTAAAATCTCTCTCTACATGACTTGCCATGTACCAAACCTAAGTATAAATATATGTAGAAGAGCTCAAAGAAATTTGAGGTGAATGGATGAAGATATAGCCATTATCCTGATTGCTTTGACAATCCCATGGGGTACAAACTCTGCACTAACTTTTAATTAGCAAGCATGATGCACATGAGTGTATTAGTGGTCAACTGCATTTCAGTAGAGTGATTTTAAAGAAGAAGCTATTGCCAGTCAGGCATTGAAAAGCAAAGGGGAAAATGAGGAAGAAAATACGGTAAAGGGCTCTGAATTAGCACACACACAACATTTCCACTGTGTGATAATCAAAGTTCCCTTTGATCTATCTGAATGCTTAAAACAACTTTGTTCACTATTTGGTTCTATTATTCTGATTTTGTACATAGAAAAGAAAAAAGAGCTGAGTACCAGAGAACAGGCTCTTGATATCACAAAAGTATTAATCATTATATGCTTTCACTATCATCATGAAGGAGGGGTTGTAAAGGGGGAATAAACCGAGACCCATGTCCTAAATCCAGCACTCTTTCATATCACATGGCCTCCTAAATAACCAGGCACTCTTCTGCACAAAGCATGGTTTCAGATAACCGCACTAAAAGATCAACTAAAAATATTAACATCTAATCAATCAAGTATTTTATGAAGCACATTTTTAACAATTATGTCACAAACTTCACAGTTACTTTATTATCTAGATGTAAATACAACTCCTCCAGTCTATAAAAGAGTTAAAATTATGCCTAGAGGCAATAACACTTGTATGGAGATGTCAGAATAAAATCCATTATTTTGTAAGCTAACTAAAAATTATTTTAATTATACTCAATGAAAGCAATCTGAACTAAATTTTTCAAATAATGAATAGACTAATTACAAGATAATGTGTAGAGAGAAGAAAACATGAACTATAATATATATACTCAACCTCTTCAGCACTGCAT
This sequence comes from Dicrostonyx torquatus, assembly GCA_028555095.1. Classification (NCBI taxonomy): domain Eukaryota; kingdom Metazoa; phylum Chordata; class Mammalia; order Rodentia; family Cricetidae; genus Dicrostonyx; species Dicrostonyx torquatus. Next base: position 99,151 of record JAQHUG010000532.1, on the reverse strand, counting down.
TAGAAGAGAAGTTCTCAGACTCCAGTGTACACCCGAATCACTTGGAAGACTTGGGAAAAGATGAATGCTACCTTAAGACATGTTCTGTAGTAGATTCTATGTAAAAAGAGAATAGACTATGTACTATCAGAAAAACACATTGAGCCACAGGAGGAAGAGGACAAATATCAAACAAGAAGTGTCTTCCTTGTCACCTAAAATAGCCTTCCATTGTCCCAACCCACCGCAGAGCTCCAAAGTCATCGGAGAGAGCGAGAACAATGCAGATCATTCTTACAGGTGAACACAAAAGAAACGTGGTGACCGAGCCTACAGCTCAGCACCAAAACACTGGCCTAGCAAGCAGGAGGCCTGCATTTGGCCCTAGCATCACAATAAACAAACAAGTAAATGGAAGAGAGGAAGGAAGGACTCCTCTGTCCCAGGAAGTTCAATCCACAGAAGCAGTGGATAAAGTCAATTTCATTTCAACATTCTTTACTACACACAAATTTATATTCCTTGGATGTGTATGGACCTATTATTCATTGTTAATAATAGTGAAATAAAATCTTCAGTATATATTCAATGTAAGACTCATTATTTTTATCTATGAGAATGTAGCTGTGGTTTATTCTCCATGTACAGTAGATTCATAAGTTTTAATTTCATTCTTTACAAATAAACTTATCTTCTCATTTCATTTTCCTGTTTCTTCCAATAAAAGTTAATAACAAAATTCAGACAAACAAATTGTGTCTTTATATTCAGAATTCTGTAGATTACCCTCTTTCACCTACACAGACCTGCCGGAATTGCCTCAGCACACCACTTCCCTCATTATATAAATTCACACTGCTGTCATCGATCAGAAACTTAACTGAGAAGATCGACAAAGCTAACGTGTCTGACACAGTAGATCCTTACAAAAATGCTAGGATTTCTTATATAATTAATAATATGTAATTAATCATCTAGGTCTAAAATGAGCACTAGGATATGGAAATCCTATCAAACTGCAAAAGTTCCCTAATGGTCTTGCTTTCCTCTCTGTTCAGGACAATTGAGTGATCTTCACAGTTGGAATAGCCACATCTTCCCAACATCTGCCTCTACCAGCATCTCCTGGTATTTTAGCTGGGACCAAGGCCAAATATCAGAAGGTAAGACTTTCCCATGTGGAAATACAGATGACAAATTCCTTGGCCTCCTTGCCCAGGAGAATCCAGAGTAACAAGCCAGTGACCCACCCAATTGCAAATATCCCCATAATTGCTTTTTAAATCAAACCGAATTTGACATACACATGAGGACTATCTTTTTACTTTTAAGATTTATTATTACTATTATTGTTGAGAAAACTTAAGACGAGAAAGAAACTGCACTTCAAGGGACATGGTGTTTTACCAGGAGAATTAAGCTGGAAATACAGTGATCCAAATATCTGTAAGATAAAACATACAAATGCCTGAGGAAAGGGGAAAGACATTTCCCTTCTCCCATCTGCCAAATCTCCTTCAAAATAAATATTTATCTTTTAATAGTCTTTAAAATTCCATTTTATAGAGACAAGTAGAGAAAAATTGGAGCAAATACACAATCATGACAATAACAACATAAGTTGGTAATAACAACATAACTTAAGTTTCTGGCAGCCTTAATTTCCATTCACAACTGAGAAAGTACAGACATTAGTTTGAAAAGACCAAAAATAGAAAATTGCAATAGGATATACATGTGCGCATACAGACACAGACACACACACACACACACCTGCACACATACCTGTGTAACACTAATCCTAAACAGGCAACTGAAATGAATTAATGATCTTTTTCAACCCACACAGTGGACTTCCTCCCGCCAAAGGTTCACTGAAGTCGAGAACACCCGCCATTGACAAGGAGAAGGTGGCTTACAGTAAAGACCAAAACATAACCCCGGCTCGCATTTTCTCTGTAAAATGTTATAATAAAACTTCCCACAGGTGTGGGAGACCATGGAAATATACTAGACCAGGAAAAGCTGTGCCTAGTCGATGCTAGGAAACAAACTTAGGTTATGTGTCACACTCTAACAGAGCAGAGAAGAAAGCATCAGAATGCCCTGTACAACATAAGTTTTATTTAAAGAAACTTATCTCTACATATACCACGTAAAATGGTTAGGACTAGTAACAAACTACACAGCTATAAACGAGACTAAGTTGGGGTGTAGAGTGAATTTCTCTGAATTACAAGTTGTGGTAAAAAGCTCCTAAACAAGGCTTAATCTAGACATTTAGGCCAGCGGTCAGGTCATAAATTTACAATGCGTATGAATTTTCAGATCTACTATTTTAATCTTCACAGGTAAATATTAATAAGCAAAACAAAGCAAAAAAAGTGAATCAATAACAATAGGAGTTATATACACAACTGTTTTTTCCCCTTGCTATATCACTTCTTCATCCTAGAAAGTAATTAAGTTTATTCTGAGGAAAGCACTCAGAAAAACAAAAAAGTTCAGAAGACAGTAACAATTCAAGAAAAAAAATTAAGTAACAAATCATCCTCTTCCACCTAAGCCACCAGGAAGAATGTAATATATTACTTATGGAAAATTAAGAAGTAATAACTCTATACAAGGTCCCGTGGGATCTTCCATGGGGTGCCCTTTATAACAGGATTACTAGTAATTAATTACAAGTCAAAGGAAAACAGTTCTCAAAAAACTAAAACCAAGTTTGTACTATGTAGAAATAACCTAAAATCCCTGCCAGAACTTTGCATCCATTTGCTAAATAGCATTTACTCATAGTGCTCATTACGTGGTGCTAAAATATAAGGGAGATACGTACTCATCCCATTTAGAAATCTCCAATGAAATTCACATGAAGTGAGGGTTCGGTGACCATACTACCTTACAAGTACACACTGATGGAGCAATACAGAATAGGCCTATTCATTATTAAACTGAAAACAATGGAATTTATTGCTGAAAAAAATGAAGTTGTGATCTGGAATTGCATAGATGTGGTAGACTTGCAAACAAATTTGATTTGAATTATAAACACATGAGTTTGTTCCAACAAGTAAATTCTAATAGTAAACAGACTGTCACTTGAGAATTTGCTGAGAAAGCTTCATAAATGTAATTTAATAACTCAGGTCTTCCATTAAAATTCTGATGTCTCAAGAGGAAATACTACTCTGAATATATCTATGTCAAAATAATAATAAGAATAACTCCATCTAGAATTTCCAGAAACGTAGAAAAGTTGTAGTATTCACACTCCCCTTGTACTTTGTCACTATTTCATTCTAAATATAGCTGGTGTTTGTTTGGGGGAAAGCACTCAAGAAAAAAAATCAAGACAGGAAACATCTTGAGGAACTAGTTGCAATGCAGAAGTGTAAAGAAGCCTCTAAGGAAAGAAGGGCATAGGAGACGTTCACACCTGCAATGATTTACCCGGCTTTCAGGAATCTGCTGAAGGGAAAGTCTGTAACATGCACCGTCTATCCGACATTTACTCTTCCATAAGCATTTATGGACAACATAAAAACTCACGACGCTCCATAGTCACAATCTGATTAAAAACATACAGGCTCCATAGCTACTGGATCTCAGAAAGTGAAACACTTCCTTTTAGATTATTTCTTAGCAAAATGTCCTACACAACCATTTTATTGCCTAGGTCAGGATGATGACCTGAACTTCTCCATTTTGACCAGATGCTCAATCATCCTGTCTTAGCCTTTCACATTTACAAACATGCTCTAAAGCTACCTCCAGGACGTCTTTATCCCACACGCCCAAGCCAACTTTCTCTGCAAGGTCTATCATTCCTGATCTGATTCATCTCCCCTCATTCCTCAACTTTTGCATGAAACAGGAAATATGACCCATGAACTTGAGGTTCTCCACTGTCTAGATTGTGACAAACTTCTGTTCATAGAAACAACTCTAATCAAACATCACGATGCCTTCAATGGCCTCTACTATGATGAATTCTCATACTAGCTAAATAGTGCACAGCATTTAAGGAATCAATGTTCCCATTTTCTTGAAACATTTTTAAGCTTGGTTTGCAGGGCAACATCTACTTAGCGCTCCTGGATGATAAGGGGTTGCTCTGCTCGGTCTCCTTTGCTGATTCCTTAACTCTCCACCTTCGATAATGAATTATTCCAGGACTTCTGCCTTCAAATTTTATCTTTATAACGCAGAATTGTTTCCTTAATGCTTACTGAACATCCCATTTCAATTCCAACAAGTATCTCAAATTCAATATGTAAAGAAAAGTTTTTGATTCCAGCCCCCTGTTCCTCAAGGCTCCATATCCTACAATCTTCCCCATAGTAAAGAAAGGTAACTACAAGGCTCCAGTTGTTTGAACCCAAAACACAGCTCTGACTTTTGACTTATTGGATTCTCCTAGTTTCAATCAATCTACTGACTAAGTTACATCAACTTTTACAAAACATCCCCACACACTTCTTCATTATGATTTAGTCTCTGTGTTTTTATTAGCAAAAATATGACATATGAAGTGACCATGTCTGTTTGGTGACTATAATATCCCAAACTAGAAGAGAACCATATGTATAACAAATATTAAATAAATAAAAAGTAATGTAGATGGTTAAATTAATAGGAGGTTTCCGATCCTTAATTCCTTCCAAGGCAATAGCAATCCCATCGAGATATAGCATTGTATAAAAAGAGCAACCTGAGAGAGCCTTAATTTTTACTTTGGGGGGATGAGAGGCAGCAACAAAGAGTTAACACAGGGTCTCATTAGCCCAGCTCTGCTTGAGCTCATTACATAGCTGAGGAGGACCTTGAACACGTGATTGTATGGCCCCCTTCTCCTAAGTACTGGGATTGCAGACAAAGGCCACTGTACTTGGCTTGTTCTTCTCAGTCCTAAACAGGATGTTTTAAACTTAAAAATTGGTAAGACAAAACCAACCAATACAAAATACAATTTAATAATAAAGCATGTTCATAACATATCAGGCAACTCAGTATGTGTAGTTCTGCAGCATCACGGCCCATGTGGGATGTCCTTCTGTGTACGCACTGCTATTATTGGTTAATGAATAAAGCTGTTTCAGCCAATGAGTTAGCAGAGCAAAGCCAGGCAGGAAATCTGAACAGAGATTTAGAGAAAGAGTAGACAGAGTCAGAGAGATGCCAGGTAGCTGCCAAAAGAGAAAGACACGGAACCTTACCAGTAGTTGACAGCTCCATGGTGACACATAGATTGATAGAAATGGGTTAACGTAAGAAGTAAGAGCTAGGTAGAAATAGGCCTGAGACATCTGTCAGTGTTGTAATTAATATAGTTTCTGTGTGGTTATTAGGGTCTGGGCAGCCAGAAAACGAAAGTCTGCAAAAGACAAAATACAATCAATAATGCTACAATTATTTACATGCATGTTTATCTCATTGATAATTTAACATTTCAAGATTTAACCTGCATGACACCAATCATCAGCATCCTTGTGGAAAAAAAAAAGTTTATTTTTTAAAAAACAAACTTGACTTTTAAGTCAATGTCTTTTAGACATAAAACAAAATTACCAATTAATTCAAGTTCTAGAATACAGGAACACTAGCCATTTCATGGCCAAATGTATACAAACAACCTCTAACTTACAGGAAGAGATGATAAGAAGACCAAGAAAAGAAACTGAGGTCACTTTCGGAAACAATCAACACACATGAACCTAACAATTTACTGGTTTTTAGTTGGAAAAAGGAACTAATTACAAGGATAGTTAATAAATTCTGGCTTCCAACATGCCCAGTGATATTTTCTAAGAAAACTCCAGCCAGATAAGCATAAACCGATAGCCCATCTTTTTCAAATGATTTGAATGTATTTTCTCACAGAAACAAAAATGTCAACTTAATAAAACTGTACAGTTAATAAAAGTACATGTTGGGTTAAAAAAAAAAGGTTTGTGAGTTGGCCTGGGAACACAGCCAATATTCTTTATACTGTTTCAATGGGGGGGGGCGGGTAAGGGGTGCTCCGAGTTCCAAGCAGATGTCTTACACATAAACTTCTGAAATATAAGCAGCTCATGTGCTGGAAACTGTCTGTATGGAGGTGAGGTTTCAGGGGATTCAACATGGCCTGCACATTTCTGAGTATGTTTAGGAATGAGTCTCTTTGCATTAGGCCTCACCCACTCATGTAGTGCAGTTTCAAAGACAGCCAGCTTCTCCAGAGGTGAACAGACATGTTTAACTTTTATAAAGTTTGCCCTTGACGAAGGGTCTCCATCTACCAGATTTTTCTTCATCTCTGAATGAGCTACTAGACGAAACTTCCTCTATCGCTGTGATTTATTGCAATTCTGAGGGCTAAGTACAATGGCACTGATGACTTGATTTAGAGACAAGAAGTTTTGTTTATCTACACCTTTTTAACTGCTGCAAAGAAGTATATGTTTTCCATAAGAAAAAGTAGAATTAACTTTTGAAAATGTAAAAATACTAGGTAAGATTATGTGAAAAGTTCTTTGAGGGTCTCAAACAGACGAGGACTGGGATCAGTGACAAAGTGGACAGATGAGATGCCAAATCGTACACATAAACAGAAGGAATACAGGGCACAGGGCCAAATAAGTCAGAAATCACTGTGATGGTCATTATTTACCTCACAACTGCCACAACTATTTTCAGAGATTAAAATTAGTCCTCTGTCCCTGCTTCCAAAACCAGAACGTCCAAAGGAATTTAATTTTAGCAAGCTCTTCAGGTGATCCATGTTCTGCGTCACGGAAGAATCTCCAAAGCGTCCTCAGTTCAGCCAGCCCTATACACCTGATCTCCAAAGCCCTAACAGGAGGAGCCAAAACAAAACGGTTCAGCACAGCACTGTACTTCCTTAAGTCAATATTACTTTTCAAAAATCATTTATTACTTTTATTTCATGTATATGAGTATTTCCTGCATGTACATATACATACATAAATTTTTCCATGCACAACATACATGATAGGTGGCCTCTGAGGTAAGAAGAGGGTCGGATCTCCTGGAACTAGATAAGGGCAATTGTGAGACACCCTGTTGGTGCTGGGAATTAAACTTTGTCCTCTGCAAAAGCATTGAGTGTTCTAATTGCTGGGTCATCTCCCTAGCCCCTCAAATTAATATTTATAAATTAGCATTTTATCTTCTCTGCTTCAAAGCATGTACAGACTTACATAGCCTAATCAAATCCATATAGAACAATTTACAGCCTCGTGTGTATTTATTTGTTAAACATGTGGACAGAGTACTTAAGTGCAAAACAATCTTCTTTTCCAACCCAGGACTCCTTATTCAGGGAGGAACATTATAGAAAAAACCAACTCTCACCTTCCTAATGGGAGATTCTCTAAATCTAAATCTGTATAATTTACAAACTCATGCTCTCTCCCTCACTTCCACCTCCTACACTTGCTCTTTCAATGTGATTATTCTTACTTGCACAATTACTTGTGCTCATATTAGTCTGATCTTCTTTACCACTAACACGTCAAGTTCTCCACTCTTGTCTTATCTAACCACACCTCAAGGGAAAGCTTATCCCAAACTTCCTTAGCTCTCAATGCATCAATTCTCTTAACTTATTATAATACGCTACATCTCCTAAGCAGTCATCTAACTAGCATATACTTTAAAAATCTCTCCTTAATAGTCAAGACTAGTTGATTATTATGCCAAAAATAAAAAATAGTAGTGTCCAAGCCCCAAGGTTCAATCAGGCACATTAAAATCAATCAAGTCCAGTTGACCAGAGTTCCCCATGCCTGTCCTCATGCTTGATTTTACCCCAGATGCTCTTTAACCTGTAATCTCTTCCCATTCTAATTGCTTTTCTGCAGACATAGTTGGATGCCAGGATCCCTGCCCTCCACTAACAGGCACTTGTCAAATGCAGCTCACAATGTATGGCAGAGATCCCTCAGCAAACAGCACTCACCAAAATATGCAAACATCAGCAGTGAATCTCACAAAGCAGGGGATGCAATTCTTACTCTAGTATTAATATTCCCCACAGGACAACAGACAAGCATCGAAAAGCTCATAAAGGGAAAAGAAGAAGATGGAAATGAAATCTCAGAACTGGTTTGAGGCAAGGAAACATAAGGCATTTTCAACTTCCAGTTATCGTTTTAAATCACTCTGGTAGTATTTTCTTGCCATTAAGCACTTACTCACTTGGTCTTCATATACTTCAAGGGAATGTGAGAAAAAGGAGCCTATAGTGAGAAAGTGGGGATTAACTTTAAATGGGGATAGCTTTTATCAAGCCCCTCTACCTTCCAACTTGCAGCCTTGTTGTTGGCGTACGAGCAGCCTCATGACGTGGCAATAACATTTAGGTGATGAAAACCCAAAAACATTTCAGATGTTCTCAATCTTTCTTCAGATCAGTCTTCTTGGAGCCAAGCCAGCACACGTGATAGAGAATCGACTTAATTTACCACTCATTTTCTTCTTGCTTATAGAGGCCAGTCCCTGCAAAGGAAAGCCAACCCCAGGATACACAGCTGGAACAAGTTAGCATCCTAGTCTCTCTGCTAATGCTACGGGAATCGTAAATCTATTACCCACGGGATAACGCTGAGCTACTTGTGACAAATGGAAGGTTGAGAAAATATTTGCACAAAGAACCATCATAGCAGCTAAGGCATGGCCAGCGTAGAGGTCACTGCCAGCGCACGAGCAGCCTGTCCCATCTGTAGTGGGAAGAAAAGCATTAGCAGATACATTAGGAATGCAGATCTTCTCTCTGCCAATGTGTTGTTGCATCGATAAAATAAATCATGAAAGCTAAGTCAATGTGAATCTTACCCACTTATATATCTGCAACTACAGCTCAGAACAGACAAGCCACCAAATAAAAATAACACGACCATGAATAATGAGTAGGCCAGAAAGCCAAGGACGTATAAAAAAACAATAACTGCACTTATGAATTAGAAGTAGGCATATGGGGCTGGTGCGATGGCACAATGGCTATCAGAGCTTGCTATGCAAGCAGAGCAACCCGTGATTAATCCCTAGGCAGGATTAAATAAAATTGTTCTTTGAACTTCAAATGCACACTTAAGCATACACACTCACATACATAGTAAACCATATACAATAATAATAATAAATTGGTTTTCAAAATAAAATTTTTTAGGTATTGTATTAGCCAGGGTTCTCTAGAGGAATAAAACTGAAGGAATAAATCTATAGCAAGCTAGCTAGATAAATGAAAGAAATAAAAAAAGAAAGAAAAAAAAAGAAAAGAGGCAGAGATAGAGAAAGAAGATGTATTAAGAGTGTTTTAAAGGCTGCTGCTCAGCTCGTCCAACAAATGCCATTTACCAATGGAAAGTCCAGAAAGTCCAATTATTAAGTTGGTCTTCACGATCCACCAGAATCTTGAAGAAGCAGGTTCTAATACCAGTGAAAAATGGATTTGCCAGCAAGAGCAAGCAGGCCAAGAAGGTAAGCTTCCTTGTTCCTTGTCCTTTATAGAGGCTGCCAGCAGAGGTGTGGCCAGGATCGAAAGTGGATCTCAAAAGATCTGCATTAAACATTGACCTTCAAATCTGAGTAAGAGACCAGCCTGGTCTACAAAGGGAATTCCATGGCAGCCAGGGCTGCACAGAGAAACCCTATCTATAAAACCAAAATAAATAAAAAAGTAAAAGTGTATCTTTCCACATCAAATTATTTAATTAAGAGAAAACCACCACAGCTGCACCCAGTTGCTCAGGATTTAGTTAACTCAGATGCAGTCAACTGATCACTAAAGAGAGCCATCAGAGACAACAGGGAGCTAGTGACAGGCCGGAGCAGAATGAGGCTCGGAATTAGCTTGCATGAGGCTCAGAAGTGAATCGGCAGCAGAGTTTAAGCACTGTCATTCATGTCACAGTCTCCCTCAGTGTGCACCAAGAGTAACTGTGACTATAACACAAATCTCTCTATTTTAATCTGACCCCAAATTATGGTGACGATATAAGACAGGTAACAGGTTCTTTTGTACAAAAACAATAGTGGGAGAGGGAAAAAAATGCTTTTTGAGACAGGGTTTCTGTGTGTGGCTTTGGAGCCTGTCCTGGAACTAGCGCTTGTAGACCAGGCTGACCTCGAACTCACAGAGATTCACCAGCCTCTGCCTTCCAAGTAGGCATGTGCCACCACCACCCAGCTGTGAGGAAAAATTTTCAATGAAAGCAATAAGATGAGTTTTTTGTTTTGTTTTTCTGTTCCCTTTGTGAGCCAGGCTAGCCCTAACTCTCAACCCTCTTGGACTCAACCTCCTAAAGACTGGAATTACAGGCCTATTACAAAACACCCAGTCCTAAAATCGGTCTTTAAAGGAAATGAGGGCTTAGAAAGGCAGAAAAAAAAAACTAGCATGTGGATCAATTTTTAAATCCTGAAATTTTCAACAGATGAGCAAAGTTTACCGTGTTTTTCTGGCAGCTGTCGGCAAGCACTCAGCCGGAAACAACCGCAATGGCGGGGATTCCAGAGCCACACATCTCAGTCAGCACTTACACAATGAACAGAAATCTAACGTTTTCTGATACCAAAGAGTTTTGAAGGTAACTAAAGTAATCAGATTTAAACCTTACTTTAAGTTAACTCAGCAGCATGTATCAGGGCTGGAAAGGGAAGGAGAAACAGTACGGAGGAAGTGTCGCAGCCTGCTCTTGACTGATCACTTTGACAGCTAATGTTCACTCAGAAAGTTTAGCATAAACTGATTTCCAAGTAGCTTTTGTCACCAAGTGTCATTTACGCATTAATAACTGGGTGACTCCTGAAAGCTGCTTAAAAATCAATTTTAAGCAATCTACCTAGTCTCCAAATCCTGTACCCTGGCGTCCAGTGAAAAACTCCTTCAAGGTCCCCTAGCACTTAGACACTCCTCAGGGCTGTGCTGTGCTGGTGTGTGACTTGATGTGTGGCTTTTACTGGTTTATCCCTCAAGACCTACAAACGGCATCAGCTGTTCAGAAGACACAAGAATCTCAAGCTCTTGCACAAACCCTGTCTCAAAAAAACACACTTGATAAATACTTGCTGAATGAGAACACAAGAGCGGAGGGACCAGTAGGTGCTTAAAGCTTACCACACTGCTCAGATCTTCCGACCTTATTTGCCACCTAAGAAAGGAGAAGTCTGAAAGATTTCACTGCTACGTTTAGGATGAGAAAACACACTTTGGGTTTGATCATCAATGACAGCACCTGGAGTCCCCCAAGGAGACACTCTGTGAACATGTCTGTGAGGGAGTTTCTAGGTGGGATTAACTGAATCACTCTCAATACAGGTGTGTAGCTGGCCCCACTCCATGTATCAGGGTCCTGTAGGAAGGGCGCTGAAGAGCAGGCTTCATCTCTCTCTGCCTCCTGACTGCACATGCCATGTGGCCAACTGCCTTGAGTTCTGGTCACCCTGACTCCCCACCAGGACAGACTATACCCTAAACTGTGAGCCAGAGTAAATCATCCCTAAACTGCTTTAGTCTGATGTATGCCACAGGAACACAGAAAGGAAGTAACATATTCTCCAAGATAAAACTGAGGAAGTATCTATCCAAAAACTGTCTATAAAGAAACAAGATTTAAAAAGAAATACCAATGTTTCCAGATACTAAAAATATCTGGATATGCATACAAAAACCGATGAAAACCTACTTCTCCGTGAACATCTATACATAAATATTCAAAGAAGTATTATCCATAATAACCAAAAGGGGAATGTTAATCTGAATACCAACTAATGAACAGTATATAAAATAAGGTGTATTCACACAGTGGTAACTTGTCTGACCATAAAACGGTATAAAGTATCAATGTATGCTACAGAAAGGATGAACCTTGAAGACATTAAACTACAAGAAAGAAATAGAAGAGGCCATCTGTTACTTGTTATTCCCCTTACAGAAAGAGTACAGAGCAGTCAGAGCAGAGAAACAAAGGACATTCGCAGCTGTGAGAGGTAGGACAAGGATACCAAGAGACCTGGTGTGCAGTTTCTTTTCAGAGTGATTAAAAGTTCTAAAATTGGCAGCTAAAGAATTCTCAAAATACACTAAAAGCAGTTTATGGTATAAGAAGTGTTTCTCAAGCTGTTATTAAACAGAAATAACTGTTATAAAACTAAGTTACCTGGTATATTAGAACTTAGAAAGTCTTACAAACTCTCCATGTTTGACCATTGCAAATTTAATGTTATTAAACTGGTAAATTCAAATTTCATCCCAAGTGCATAAAATGCTATGTTTACATCACAAAAGGATCTGGCTCTCGCAGAGAAACCTTGGTGTGGAGCAGAGCATCCTATGCTCTGCTGAGAAATGCCTGTCCACATATAAAGGCTCTATGGCTCCGTAATCCTCAGCACTGACTCCCTAAAACATCTTGAAAAGATTTTTCTCCCTGTGTTTAAGCAATTTCTTAGATGAATGTTGAATGCTGTGACTTCATATATTCAAAATCAAATCATTCCACCGATACAGTTTATATGAAGAGAAAGCAAATGCATACCAATGACACTCTGTCTGAGCACTCCCACTTAGGGTTCTGTTGCCTATCCAGAAACCACCAGACACAGAAATTCAAGAACAGTGTTAATATGAAACAGAAATCATATTTAGTCCTTCAAGGCAGAAGTCAACGACTCAGTAGCCACTCGGGTACCCAAAATCAAGCTTAAAACAAGTCGACTTTAATACCTCTGCAGTACATTTTCCAGATTATACAGGCATTGCTTCTATGTATCAGATTATACAGGCATTGCTTCTATGTAGCTTTTAATGAGAAATAATGTTGCTCGTTACTTGCCTGTGTTTTTAACTTGACTTATTTGGTTGAATCCCACTTAGTAATAATTAGAATTTTGATTTTTTTTTTCTTGTAAGGAATAACTTCTCTGTGTCTTTAAACAGAAAGCTAACATTTTCTTATGAGGAAAACAGTAAAGAAGTTCACTCTAGGGTCACAAGTTATAAACTCTCAGCATGGGAAACTCTTAAATATCTTATAGCTATAAAAATATTGAATCATTTTAATCTATTAATTTCAACTGATATTCTACTATAAAACTATGTAACAACCTTGTTTTATCAAGAAGCTCTTTAAGAACCTAAAGATTGTCCAGACAATTGATAGTAGATATTCAGAGAAATTAAAAGCAGCAAGGGATAGAATAGTTATATGGATCATAAAATTTAGGGATCATAAACAGCACAAAAGCATAATGTGAGTTAATTTAAAGATGGATTCAACACAAACTATTGCTGTTTTGCTTTTTTTTTTTTTTACCTCATCTACAGTCAAGTACGATGGCTCACACACATTTACTCAGTTGAGGCAGGAGGAAGAGTTTCAACCAGCCTGAGCTACAAAGCAGAACAATGTATCAAAAAAATCAACATCATTAAATAAATAAATAGTAAATATTCATGATACATAAAGAAACAGTAACTGGATAGACTAACAAAGTGAGTCTAGGAAAGTGAATTTTCCCTTTATAACTATTCTTGTAAATTAAATGTATGTTATTGGCTTTTCCTGTGATATATGTAGATACAGTGTTTTAATTATATCCACCCTCCCAACTGTTACCTCTCTCTAGATACAGAAAGACTTCTCTCATTCCTGATGTTCAGTAAATTAGGACTAAGGAGTCACCTAATGTATGCAGAACCTCAGGAATTCTTTTGAATCTCTAGTAGGTTAACAGAGGATTCAGCACATCTGCAAAAGACACCTGCTAGGCACAAAACAAACATTCAAATTTCTCGTAAGATGAGCAAAGACAACCAGCCGGAAGAACTAAAGCGAACTGTACTACCAATATTTGGAAGCTACAGAAGAGGACTCCTGCAGGGCCAGCCAGATGACACCACACCACAAGCAGGTCTCAAAAACATGAAAGACAAGAGAAGAAAAGGGGAGCCCAAAACCAAGCACACTGTGTGCATCAACAAGAGGCCATTCTAGGATGTGTCCTCAAGTCACAACTAAGACGAAAGTGTGCTAAGTTGTAAGCAACAAATCCTGTGCAAATATTTAAACTCAGACTTTAAATAGCAATTTGCTGCCCTAAAGAATAACTGTGTCCAAATTTGGCACTATTTGGTACTGCAATGGCCACACATATTTCCAAATAGTCGTAGCAAAGGGCACCAGTCAGTTCTAAAAATAACATTGGCTCCTTAGCGTCCTCAACTTCCTAGAAAGATAACCAACTAGAACTCCTACCTCCAAAATGATTTTTATAAGAAACTTCATAGTTACTTCTCCCATTTAAAAGATATCTGGTTTCAGCTTCTGCATTAGTTCTACACTTGCTACCCATTTTTTAGTTACTTATGATTAAAATGGACACAGCGACTAGGTTACTATTTTGATAGTTTACTGGGTTCTCACAGGAACATGCGATATTGTTAGTCGCTCTATTTTGAAAAGCACAAAGCATCTGACAGAACCAAGACTTAACAGTTATCTGAAAACAGAAGCAACAGCCTTCCTCAGGTTCAGTTTTCTATCCGAGGGCAAAGCTGGCTAATTTATTAGCCAACTTTGCTTTCTATGAAGGAGAAGAAAGAAAAGAAAACAATCCGATTCTGGAAATCAGTTAACACGGGGTTTCCCTTCTGAACTAAACTCTTACCTTCTCCTGTTCAAACTAATTTACACTGGAAAAGCCTATGAGAACCTGCCAAAAGCCCAGCTCAATAAAGTTCGATGGCCCTGCCAACAAAGGAGACCACAGAGACAAGAGGAGGAGGGTGCAGGGAGTGAACTTGAGTGGACTTCTTCACTAAGCAGACATGGAAAACAACCCGTCAGTCACAAAAAACATCTTTAATGTTCACTTTATTTTTATTTCCTCTTTTGACCAAAAGAATCAGACAGTAGGCTATTTGATGTTCCTTCCAGAAAGCATTCAATTGTGTGTGTGTGTATGTGTGTATGTATGTGTGTGT